>JAAVUB010000572.1:0-38737 GCA_014898885.1 Fusarium lyarnte (nom. inval.)
AGAAAAAAAAAAAGAAAAAAAAAAAAAAAAAAAAAAAAAAAAAAAAAAAAAAAGATGTAAACGAAACGGCGAATCATTATAAAAGAATGAAGAACGAAAAACGAAAAACGGAAAACGAAAACACACAATCACGTAACCGCACCGCAAGCCCAACGAGGGCTGGTTCTGTATATGTCAGTCCATATCGTCAACTTCATCAACTAATGCCAGCAGTTTCTCTTCCATGAAACGAAGTCTGCTGTGCCTGCCTGAACGTAAACGAGTGTACTAAGATTAACTTCTCATGGTCGCCAAACGTATGTGAGAACACACATTAATGAGTGTTGAGAGACAGGCCCTGGAAAGATCCAACCCAGTCATTCTGGGGAGCCAGAGGTGAAGTGGCTTGAGAGTGAGGCGCCGGGCTGGGACCAGACTGTGGGCTGGGGAACCGCTGACGCATCGACGTGTATTCTCCAAGCTGGGGAACTCCAACGGGGTAACCCTCCATAGCGCCTGGCATAGCACCAGAACCAGCACCGTAGCCAACATTACTGCGAGGATTGCTATAAGGGTTGGCGAACTGCCCGTAAGGGTAGTTGGAAGGAGGGTACCCAGATGGCTGCGCGAGGCGGCCCTCATTGCCAAACGGCTGGTTGAAAGTTGGAGCAGGGCGGAATCCGCGGCCGTCTCTGGCTCCGCCGGTAAAAGCAGATGCTTGGTGAGGCTCTTGGGCCTGCTGGTTCTGGCGCCTGTCATTACCACCCGCACCACGGTTTGCGTTCACTGCTCCAGGGCCGATGCCACTAGGAGCTTGAATGCCAAGAGTTGGGCTAGCGAATGAGGCTGGGTTGATAGCAGACATCCAGATTCGAGTCTTGTAGATCTTGAACAAGTCGGTAACGAGAGAATTGAAGTTGATGTACGAATCGGCAAAGTAATAGAAGGTCAACTTCTTCCAATCCCTAGCAGAGAGGTTAGTCAGTTCCTGCTAATAAGTGGTAAATATACTCACATCTGGAACTCGGCGTCGAGAATCTCCATATTGAGAGCGTGCTCCTTGACCTTCTGCATACAAACACGTTTCGCCTTCGCCTCTTGACCTTCCTTGTCCCGCAGGGCTTGGATCTCGTGGTTCTGGGCAAGACGCTTAATGAGCTTGGGTCGAAGTTCGCCAGCGTTGGCCTCCTGCGCATGGTGCTGGCTCGGAGGTCCCATACCTCCAACCGCGCTTCCCTGAAGACCGGTAGAGGAGGCAAGAAGACCTGCGCTAGAACCCTCCTGCGCGACGGCAGCATTTTGTGAGTACATCATCAGCCACTTGTACTGCTCTTCAGCGTAGTGCTCCTTGAGTTCTTTAGCAGCCTGCCAGTCAACGTTATCCTTAGCAACGGTTCCAAGGTCAGTGCCGCGATCAGCCTCGACTATCACCAGATCACCTGGCTTGACATTGAGACCAGTGCCCTCTTGGATGTAGAACACGTCAGCTCGAGCGCACTTGAATAAGACAATGTGAAGAAGCTGGTTGTGACGAGGTTGAGCAATGCTGTAAACGTTACGATGGGGAGATGGTGCCCGGTTCCCGTACGCAGTGGGCAATCCATAAGGAGATCCGTATTGATTCGCAAACCCAGTCTGATAGGCATTTCCGATGTTGGCACCTCCGCCAACGCCAAAGTACTGGCTTGCTATTTGCGTGCGTTAACAAATGATCAAGCAAAGAACATGAATGTTGCGCCTAACTTACCATGAGAAGTAGCACTAAAGGCGGCGGGGTCGGGGTACCCGGGGGGATACTCCTGAGATTGCTGCATATCGAGTGCAGAAGGCTCTAGTGCGGCCGCGTCGGGAATAGAGCTGATAGAACCTTGGCGAGTAGGCATGTTGGCAAAGGAATGCCGCCTACTTTGAGAAATATCAGAAGGAGAAAATGCAAGTGAGCTTGACCAGAGCGCTTTCTTGAGGTTGGCGTTTTCAGGTTTGCGATTGTTCTCAAACGGAGAGCGTAATGACCCCGCTCCGTACTCGCTCATGCGCCTGCTCAGCGCCCGTTTGGCCAACATCTCGCCAGATTCGTTGGCTTCATCAAGCTCATCAATAGCATAATCAGACTCCTCAGGAACAGTGTCTCGTATTGGGTAGCCGTTTGCAGGATAGGAGGAGCCAGTGACTGCGCGGGGTCGAATACGGGCATTATTATACTGCGTCTGCTGCTGCTGGCGCAGCATAGCGTTTTCACGAGCCAGCATTTCAATTGTTTTCGCATCCGATTGATGAAATGAACTTTGCATCGATTCGCTTGGGCTTTCATCGTCATCATCCTCGACTTCCTTGACCTTTCCAAGCATCGAGCCGTCATTGGCCATTTCGCTTAACATGCTGGGTCGAGAAGGTCGATGTTGAAGCGCAGGATAGCGAGCGCGACCCATGATGGCGGAAGAGCTCATCGAAGGCGGAGTGGCTGTTGACTCAGGATCCAGCTGCCCAACAGAGTATGACTGAGACCGGTATGTTTTAGGAGTGGGATGAAGAGGAATAGCGAAAGGTATTTGCGAGTTAGGCGCAGGATCGCGCGAGACCGGGGACGTCTGCATCTCTGAGCTAAAGAAAGAGTTGCCACCGCCCGGGGGCATGGTCGATGTGGGAGAAGGCAAAACCTCGCTGAGCCTCGATGGAGGATCTTTGCGTTCAGTGTTCCAGATAGCCGTACCCCATGAAAAGCCAGGCGCGCCAGATCCCCGGCCCATCACAGATGAAGCTGAGTGAGACCCCCACGCTCCACCGGTCTCCCCAGAGGGCGTGCTGGGATGAGAAGTAGTTGGAGACATCGAGTTGCTAGCGATAGATCCCCTACGGGGACGGCCCAGGGTTTGAGAAGTCTCGTTCAACCACGAAGGTCGTCGGACAGGTCTAGGAGGTTGTGACGCAGAATGTGATGCTGCTGTTGCGGATTCGTATCGGTGCTCGCCTTCGTCGTCTGAACTAGCGAGAGCTTCTGAATCTGGTGTAGATGTCCTCGCGTGCAGCTTCTCGAGGAGCAGTGACTGGTTGTTACCCGGGGCGGTAGGATGAGATCCTTGGCCTAGTCTGGAAGACAGGCCTGTCTTGAGCGGACCAGAACTCATCATCCAGGAAGGACACTACTTGGCTGCTTTCAATCTAAAATCTACAAGACTGCTGATTGATAATGCCCTGTGGATGGGAGTTTTAGTCTTATATCTGTGGTACGTGAGCCGGCTGGCACAAGCTGTCGTGTTTCGGATAACGGATAATAAACAGAGTTGGGGGTTAAAATAAAAAGTAGGCTGTAAAGATCTTTAAGAATGAATAGAATCGAAACTGTAAATGGCTAATTAGCTGACTGGTCTCATTATTTGAGAAAATAAACTCATTGGCACCACGACACCTCAGCCATATTGGGGAATGTAACAAGAGTCAAGGCAAACAAGTCTGTGAATGAAGACTTGATAAATGAAGCAGAATGTTTATCAAAGCATCCAGATTCGCTGCAGATGGACTTACCAGAGATGGGATCTCGAGGATATCTAAAGACTATGTCGTCACACGTGCCAAATTCTAAGTCGTAAAAACAGACGAAACGTAAGAAAAAGAACGCTGATGCTGTAATCAGTGTCGAAGAGATGTGGGCTCTGAGATGTGGCAACTCTGATCTTATCGCAAATGTTAAATCGCGATAGCAGAAGTCGTTACGATGTGAGCCAGTGGTTGATTAGTGTGAGTGAATACGACAGAATATCTAAACACCAGCGCGTCTAACCTAAGGCGCAAATAGAAGATTCAGGTTGTCGGATAAGAGTAAAGGAGAATGGGTACCCATTCATAAGGGGACCTTGCTGAGAGGACTGATTTGGGCAGACGAAGATGTCCAGTGCTGTAGCGACGAAGGAGACTTAATCGTGGCCCATTGTCAGTGAAAGGCTCGAAAGCAGGCGCGAAATCCGACACCAAGAGGTTGACGCGGGGTTGCTGCTACACTTGGAGCGGCAACAAGGCGAGAGAGACGAGCGGCGGTGGCAAATAGTCAGTGATCAGAAGACGTATCTCCCAAAATTCGAATATCAATCTGCAAAGACCACGAGAGCGTCAACGACGATGTGGTGAACAGGCAGGCGAAAAGCGGTTGATCGCGAATAACGTCGTCGGGTACACGGTGTGCAAGTCGGATGAGGAAGACGGGGAGAGTTTGCGAAAGGCAGTCGGAAGGCGGGGGATGACAGAGGCGCGCTGCAGAAAGTGATGATATTGACAAAGAAAGGCAAGCGGAGGGAAAGCTTGGCAGGAGGAGGTATGTCGCGTGTCGCGGAGAAGCGTTGCAAGATGCCGTGTTGTGTCGCGAACCGTTTGCTGCTTGTCGTGGCTGCTACTTCTGTTGGGTTTTGCGATGCAATGCGCCGAGTGTTCAGGTTGTGTCGAGATGCGGTTACCACACGAGACCAGGTTCTAAGTGGTGCTAGAGAGAGTCGCGGGCGGTATGGACCTCCAACTAATACTGCCGTTCCTCTGCGGGTACCAGGGTGGCGCGGGAGCTTTCAATGGGGAAAGCTGGTGGGCGGCGCAGCAGGGGAGGGGGTCCTAGATGTAAGCGCACAGTCGCGAATTGTTGACCTGAGAGGGGAAGATTGATCTCGAGTCGACACAATGCTTTATGATGAAGAGGTAGATGGGAAAAGGGACCAGGACAGACAGGCCCGATGAGTAGAGTAGTGAGGGTGGAGCGAGCAGAGAGCTGTGGAGAGTCCCAAAGTGGAGAGAGCCTCAGAACGAGAGGGACCTGGACAAGAACGAAGAGATCCGAATGGAACACTGAGAGGAGTGATGTGATCTTCTGATCAGGGGACTCAGACCAGGAGTGGAAGACTGGACTGGCTGAGGGGTAGGCGAGGCAGGAGACTCTGTCCCTAGTTCATTTGCCAGCCAAACCTGGAGAATGATGCGTTAGCGAAAGCCCTAGAGCAAGGTACCGATACATTTGGCGAGGTGACGAGCCAGCCCTGAGCTTGCTTGCGGAAAGCTTGGGAATTCTGGTGGCTCGAGCACCGCGACGGGAGCTCTGCTGGACTTTGAGGAGCGCAAGCGCCACACGGTAAAAGGAAGCGCCGTGACCTACCTGAGCAAATGAAAAAGGAGAGTATCTAAGAGAGAAAAGGTGTACCAGAGCACGCCGCTCGGTGAGTCGATTTGAGGCGCGCCTCAGGCTCTATGTGTTGGAAGTAAGGTAAGGTAAGGTAAGGTAGGCTAAGTGAGGTACCTAGCTGTGTTGATGGAGGTCTCAGAAAGCAGCGGGGACCCGACGTTGATCTGGGGAGAGCTACTAGCTCGGGTCGGTAGCTGGGCGATTTAGTTTTTGTCGCCTCGGCAGCCCGGTAGGGTAGAGGAGTCGACGCTAGAAAACTTGGCCCGTAGAGCATACGATGACCACGATGCTCTGCTCTGCAGGCTAGGCTAGAGACGAGAGACAAAGGGATGTAATTTGATGAGGGGATCGGAGTGCTGATATGCTTTTTCCTTGCGGCAGAAGAGGGGGGGCTTGATTCAAAAAGATGGTGTCGGCCAAGTGATGTTGAATGGTGATACAGTAACGTGGTGGTGATGGTGCTATGGATGTGAAAGCTGGGGGTGATGGAGCCTAAGGCAATGCTAGAAAAAAGCGGGCACTACCAACTCAAGAATGAATGCGGAGGCCAGTGAAAGAGAGACTCAAAACTACTATGCCAGCTAGGGGAGGGAGACCTCTGTCCGAGATGACAAAAATACTTGGGTATAGTTAGTATATCTAAGTATTGCCATTAGACTAATTAATTTTGGCATCCTGGTTTAACATCAGAAGTTATTGCCTGAGGACCAGACAAGCCTTGTACTTTGGCTTCTGGCCTAGGTTTGCGTAGGCTTGCGTTTAGGCTGGTGTAATGGGGGCGTTAGGGCACCACTGGCGGGTTGGCAGGAACATGCAAATCATCCAATCAATGTTTTTGGGTTACCTTGACTCTACTGTCACGGTGGGCTAATCCTACCTACCTTCAGCGTCTACAGTATGGAGTATCGTGAGAAATCGCCTCCGTCATAAGGTTGAGAGGGGAAACTAGGTCGGGCCTAGACTTTGCAGTACTGTACGGAATCTGTGGTAGCTGGCCACGGCGTGCCCTCCATTAAATCTTAGGTTTCTATCATCTCCTCCACCAAGACCGGACAATAATTGGACCCTGAAAAAAAGGAAATCAGATGTTATTCTGTCCGGCATATTATCTCAAAAGAAGCAAGTATAGAAGACCCCTGTTAATTAGAGGCAAGGTACAGAGTACCTAGGAAGGCATCCATTGAGTAATTCGATAGGTCAGAATTGCTCCTGAATGTCCGTGAGCTTTAACCGTTGGAGTAGGCCAGTGTCAGACCATTGGATTGGGCCCAGGCCAGCTCACGGCAATCGTCGATGAAGTGCTGCTTATTTTCCGTGTTGGTGACTTTGAAGCCGGCAAGCTCGTGATGCAGAGTGTCAATGGGGGCTGGGACTTACAGAGAAGAGAGACTTGGGCCTGTTGTATGCATCAACCGGATGCGCATAGGAAGCGCCTCTGACGTGATGTTTTTGAATAGCCCGCACTCACACCAGAGCTGGGGTCTAAAGTGTAAGAATGGGACTCGGTTTGGTGGATAAGTAACCGAGAATTAAATGCTGGTCTGTTTAGCTTATCTATCGGACATACAGATCTCAAGGCCCATCTCGAGGTCATCTCGATGAGATGATCGGAACTGCCGAGTACGGCCTCTCATCACGATGCCTGACTTCATATTCAACTGACAGACAGACTCAAAAGAATCAAAGGATCCATGGCTGGTGGTGTGCATGTCCCTGTACTTACAGGGCTTGGGTTCAAGTTAGACGCAGTTACAGTGAAAGCGGATTGGCCGCTCCACACTCGGAATCTATGTGCTAACGCGGATGAAGCTTCGTCGGCCCCACTGACGTTACCCCGACCAACCGAAGACTGATATATCAGAACATCCATGGATCACATCAGGTGAATCATAGCGGAATAGGCATGAACGAATAAAACAGGATCGAGGTTGCAGTGAGTTCTTTCATGATACGAGAGTTGCAATATTTGTAGTATACGGAAGGAGAATACCTTGGTACTTAGATGGCTCTGTGTCATAATGTACCCTGGGCACACAGCCCGCCAACTACATCCATGGGTAGGCATGTAATATGGAAACCCCGCTCAACAGGCCTAATGATGATATCCTCGGCAGTGGAGGATGTCTTTGTTGAATTTCTTCCATTGACAAGCTGCAGCGTCATCGTGTGTCGTAGCTCAACCGACCCAACTCCCCTCGTGACCTTGCTTACTAGGACTAGGATAGACCCGTTGGTAACACGATCCAAGGGACTCGCGGATCAAGATCGACTCCGCTTAACTTAGCCTTTGACTCCGCTTTTTAGCTCTGTGGTAATTCGAGCCTTCTTACTTGCTGGTGCTCACGTCACTTTCCGAGCCTCAAGAATCGTTCTTACTTTGCTATGATGATCACCAGAGCTTGTGAGACCTAAGCATTGAACATACAGTCTACGCACTGAGTAGCATGCCGAGCTAGAACTTTAGCGTATTGGTGTCTTTCTTTACCGTTGAATATCTCCGAGGACAACCTAACCGGAATTGACCTTATGTCTACTCACGGGTGAATCTTGAGATATTGTCCTTTACCCTCCTACATGTTTTACTCCAGAAGCAAAGAAATTGAGGCCAGCTTATGTACTCATATGCAAGAGACGAGATGCATAATCAACTCTTATTCGACACCGAGGAGATGTATCATGCAGCCCGTTTCCGCCGAGTGCCGATCCTCACGAGCAACAACCTCGATTCTCATTCGTCTTTATGGTCCGAATTTGTGTCAGGTTCATTGTGCATCTCATCGTGTGTTGATCATGATGTTCCCAATTTAAGTGTCTCGAAGCACATCATTGTTATTGCATACAGTAGTCCTCACGGGGTGTATGATTAAAGTGAGATCACTGTCTAATAGAAAAGATGCCCTTGAGCGATGTCTCACTCCACTCCCCTATCTAAGTCATAATTGATGTTGCTCGTGAGGGCCAATATCGGTCTATTCGTGGTTGGTTTCTTGACGCAGCCTCCCCGCTGTTGTCGGCCTTACAGAGTTCTCGCAGATGAAACATTTCTCTCAAATATTTTACAATGCGCGTCTCTGCCAAGTTGCTATCAGGGCTCTGTCCATGGTGCAGTGTCTTGAACTTCTTCCGCCTCGAACATCCCAGCATCTCAACTAGGGCACAATATATTTGGACAGGACAGTCGTTAGTACCATCTGACTCTCGCTGAGACACGGATTACTTAGACGAGAAATAGAGTCTCTTTGGAAGCAGAGCACCAAGTTAATTGGTAGAATTATAAAAAAAGGTTATTTGATCTGGCCAGTCTTGGCCTCTGTTACCAAGTGACGATAGCTTCAGCTCGACGAAAGGAATCGGTCCGTTTCTTTTTCACTGCATCGTGCAGACTTGCTTTAACTCAATTTAGCCATGCGTACTTCACCAAGAACCCGATTGTGCACAACAGCGAATAGTGCCCGAAGCCTCGGTGAGTCCGTGAACTTTGTAAGACGGGGATGCCGTTTGCGGAAACAGTCGAGATCCACCTACACGAGAGGGTTGGTCCGGGACACAAAGTAGGGTTTTGTAGATATTAGCATTAACTTAAGGGGTATTTCACGGCTCCAAATCAATGCATATTCGAAATGCTACTCTAGTTTTACAAATCATATGGTATTCGTTTCAGATCCTGCCTGATATGTGACAATTGTAGTTGATGTTTCTCGTGATTCTTAGCCAGCCCATATGAAGCATTTCTCCATCAATTGTAATACATTCTCCTTAGGACACTAGGTTGAGTCTCCTGTATATCATCAAGCCCAGGATGACAGCCTTGTGCTTAAGCATCAATGTATTGTTGTAAGAAAGAATCAAGAAATGAATGTGGACTCTGATAGACTGAACGTGTTGGTTCTGACAGAAATTTGGGTATGAAATCCGTGGAGTGTAGGAACAAGAGCCGGATTCTCTCTTGTCGCCTGTGTTGTCGTCATTCAGATAAGGACCGTGTATGCTAGTATGCAGTGGTGTGTTCGTAACGTCGTCAAGTTCGAGTGAGTGTGTGAGCTGAGGTGATAAAGTCTTATTCTCCAACCGAGATGACTACATCGCCCTTGCATTTGCCGTATGAGCAGCATTCGGATGCATCCATGTCGCCTTTAAGGATAGCATCGACTTTAGACTGGTACCAACTGTTAGCCTGGGTGATGCCTTTACAGAAAATGGGTACATACTTGAGGGCACGGCCCATTTGGCGAGATAGAAGAGGTTGGAATAGGTGATGCCATAACCAGGGCAGCAGAGGCAGCGAGAACGAGCGTGTACCACTTCATGATGAGTATATAAGGAAAATTCGGCAAACGAGAGAGACTACTAGAGTCGAGTAAAACGAACGTGTCGGGTGAAAGAGTGACTAAAGAAACGAATGACAATAGTTTGAATAGAGAGAGTGTGAGTGAGTGAGTGGAGGAGCAGGTGGAGGGAGGAGAGGAAGTTGGTCTGGTTTATATGGCCTGGAGGTCACTGCGCAAACTCAATGTTTGACCATAGATCCAAGGGAGATTCGTCTAAAGCAGGGGATCACTCACAGACAGTGGAGTCACTGCCAAGATTACCTCGGGTCGCAAAAGAAACTGCATGCGGCACTGACATAAATTTCTCAAGAGAGTTTGCAGGGCAGCGTTGAGCTCTTTTCGACGCAAACGTTGAAAATGTTCATTCCAACCCAACTCGGATTTGGTGCTCACCTCATGCGCTAATGCAGGTACACTACAGGCGACTTCCAAGAGGACAAGGGCCCGCATGCGTCATATTCCGGGGGTCACAATCGCTAATGAAACCTCGTACTCCAACTTTTTACATTTGATTCGTCTGCCGATATTGAACTGTCTGGTAAAGATCAGCCATGATAATTGCAAAATTGCACCAATCAGTATTGACTCTCTCACATCATACAAAAATACTGCTGAGATTTGGTGGCAGGTCAGAATCTACTAACTTCTCACAATGGTCTAGGCTTATTGTCAAGAGAGACGTGAAAAAAAAGAAACGAGGCCTGGCCTTGAGAGCAAGAAAACTTGGGAGCTGTAGGGAGGGTGTCAAAAACAAATAGTCCAAAGTCTACTAGATCTATCCTAAGTTCGCTCAAGTCTTTTTGTCGAGGGTGATAGTGGTCTCATGTTTTCTTACCTCCCTCAACCAGGGTAACAAGTGGAACGAGAAACCCTGATAATAAGACAAAACAAGGGAAACAATAAGCGGCATTCTTAGCGTTGCTAGAGCATTGTCATCTCAGCCCTACACTTTTCTTATTGCATTACTTTGAGTTCAGAAACGGTTTCAGCAGAGTCATTGCGTTAATGATTCGATTATGATGTTCATCAACCTTCCAAGTCTGCTGGGATAACAGATAAGAACACCTTATCATCCAATATCAGCCAATGGATTTGAACAAACCATCATCTGCCGGTTGCCGCAACCGTTGAACAATCTCACCTCATGCAAGGGACTGCGTGGTTGTCGAGAAATGTCTTGGCATTTCTCAGCCGCTTCCGAAAGTCCGGGTTCAGACAATGTTTCATATTCATGGGTACGGCTGGCTATCAGGTTATGATAGCGCTCTGTTGACCGAGACAACAAGAACATGAATCAGGATAAGAACTAAGCAAGACCTAATGACGCAGGGAACGCTAAATTAAAAAGGAAACACTGGTAACCGTGCTATCAAAGGACATTCCTGAGGGCGGCGATGCTCCTCGAGCACCTGATGATGTGCATTCATAGCTCCCAGCTCTCACGTCTCCTTGGTGCTGAACTGTGTTCCTTCACCCTTAGAATACTTGTATTAGCGATCTGAATTGACCAGGTTTTGAGAAACCTCAAGATGAACTACAACTTCTGAAGGTGCCACTATATTACCCAGCCCTGTTTGCCATTCGGCTCTGCTTTCATCAAATGTGGGTGTTTCGTTAGCAAGGGTGGAAAGACATGGATGGCTTAACATCAAGAACCAGTTCTCGTGGATTACTCCCATGCCCTGGGGAGCAGGAAGACTTCTGACCTCGAACCACTATGCTTGAAATAGTTAAGTAGTCTAAATAAAGGCCTACTAAATATATACCAAGTTTACCTAAGTATTTGTATCTAGGATAGAGGTCCTGAGTTGTCCTGCCATAGTATCTTCCCCGGATACTCGCTATTGGCCCATTCCTATAATTTTGTGTTGTTTAGCAAGCCACTCTTCTCTAATGTGTCACCACCAACAACATGTAACAGATCAAGAGGATTTCGCTGCTCAAGCAAGACATTTATTCTGGGCACTCTGGTAATCCAATTGCGTGTCTTGCTATTGTTGAAGCTATCAAACTCTGGATCCTTAATAACTTGAGTGTCTCATGGAACACTGATCCCAAAACGCTAACAAATCTAACTACCACGACCAAACTTCAGCACCCACTCCCCCAAGCACAACATTGACCTTCTCACCATCACTCTCCCCTATGACAGAAATATCACCAGGGTCAGCAACACCACTATACGAGTCGGCCACCAGTTTCACATTGTTCACCTGAACTCTCCAGACCTTGACCCTCTGATCGTTGCTGACAGTAATGCCGAATGTCTCTCCCCCACGTTGCACGAGCACCAGCCCGTTGATTGCTGCTGCATGGGCCTTGCGTACGATTCCACGGCTTGAAGTTGTGTATCTACGTTTGTCCAACTCATTTGACATAGGTACAAGCATTGTCACACCAAGACCGTTGTCATCGCCTCCTGTGAGAACTAGAAACCCTTCGGGAATTGGCTGGAGATCCAGGCATTTGATACTGCTTTGGTGCACGGGAGCCACCTGGACGAGAGAATGGCTAGCCACTTCCCCTCCGAAACTAACTTCCCAGGTTGTCAGGTGTCCATCCGTAGAAGCAGTAAGTGCCGAAAGACCGTTCTCGTCCACCCTGAGATGGCGAACCTGTGTGAGACAAGCTCCTGTGTACGACATGCGAGCTAGGAGGTGAAAACCTTCTCCTGGTGTGTAACGATATGTTTTCAATGTTGAGTTTGACAGAACCATCGTGATAACGATGCTTCCGTTGCCAACCTTGCATGCGTCGAAATCCATGATGCGAAGATCTGCGGCAGGACTCTTGTCTTCTAGGATTGCTTCGCACAAAATTCCGAGACCTTTGTACTGTGAGTCTAGCCTTCGGACAGACCATACGAAGAATTCTTCGAAACCAGCACTGCTGAGAAGGTAGTCATCTCCCACCCAGTGAATCTTTTGTAGTCCCGATATGTGAAGCTTTGTAGAGGCAACACACCGAAGTCCACCAATATTCTTCGTTCCACATTGTTCATCTCCATACTCCCAGATACGAACAGTTGTGTCCTCAGCGCCGGTTGCAATATACCGACCACTAGCACTCAACCCCCGAATCTCTCTTCCGTGTGTTCCATATCTGAGAGGACGGTGTATCGGGTTGTGTTGCGAGAAAATGTAAAGCTTCGTTGCTCTGGTATAACCAAATCGCACACGGTTGTGGTTGATGGAATCATGAGCAATGGTAAATGTCCGGTGCGCACCTCCACAATCAACTGAGGCAATTTCTTCCCGACGTGTTTCGTTCCATACGATAAAGTTCTTACTCTTAAAGCCATACAAAATCAATTCAGGAGATTCATCTTGAGTAAACCAGCCGCCTTCTATATCGGCACCAGAAGGGGCAGCGACCTCATGCTGGAGGTGCAATCGTACTCCATCGCCTAGATCTTCAATTTCGTATACTCTGTACTTTGTATCTCTGCTCGTCGCCAGGAAGTACAGGGGAGCTTCTTGTCCATCAGTTGTCGGAAGAGGTACCAGACCAGTAATAGCATCGCGTGTGTTGAATCTGAAGTCTAGGATAGGGCGGAACTCGTTTCGCGTCTGCCTCAAAAGTGCAAGAAAGCCATGGCGCGACCCTATGGCAATCAAATCCTTCCTAAAACGAGCAGCAGATATAGCAACGAATCTCTTGTCAATGCCGCGAATGTCTGCCGTTCCTACAACAGCTCCTGTGCGCCAATCGATTGAAAAGTACTGGGAGTCTGAAGTTCCATGAATATGGACAATGAGTTCTGTAAGACCTCCCACGGAACTGGACAGGATCGATATGTTGAAGATCTTGCCCGGCACGGAGCCAAGAACCTTTACCCCTTGAGGTTCAGAGAAGTAGTACAGCTTGCCACTTGTCGTACCAAGAATAGCAGCACCGTCACCTATCGTCTGAAGAGTATAGCACGTCTGAAATTCAGCATTGAGCTCATCTTCCAATTCAATCTCTCTCCACTCCAAAGCCGGTCGGAACGTGCCCAAGAGGAGTCGTCCCCAATTTGTTGTGACCAGCATACGATCATCAGAAATGAAATCATAGCGGCTGAATATCTCTTTTCCGCGAACAGATTTCAAGGTTCGTAGGTCAGGTAGAGTGGCTGCAATCTCGTCGAAACCAAGCCCAAGCAATTCGTGGGTCGATACTGACGCTGCAGGCGTCAATGAGGCAGGTTGTGTGATGAGAGAAATCTTGCTGTCAGCGCCTCCTGTTGCAATGAGAGTTTGGTCTCCCTTGTTTACCACAGCGTGTGCCCATAGATGCTTGCCATCGTGCACCGCGTATGTCTCGATGTGCTTCAACGAACCAGAAACGTTCTCTGGCGAAATATCGAGCTTCAGCTGCCATCTCTGTGATGTCGAATCTTCTCCAAAAGAGTACAACGATAATGGGCTATCTGGGAGTGTTTCGCCTTCTGTGAGTTGGGCGAACTTGATACCCCAGATTCTTGACAAATGTCCCATGATGGTAGCCACAGGTCGTAGCTCTTCCGCCCTAGGTCCATCTTCCAAACCTGCCTTTGACCCGAACCCTGTCTCTCGTGGTGCAGCGAAGTCATGCTTTTCGTGTGACCCATTTCGTCCGGTGATGTTCCAGATTCTCACAGTCCGATCATCACTGCAGCTTGCAATGAGCCTCAATTTGGTTCCATTTTGACAAAGAAGTTCTTCTGAGATATCAACACCAAAAATGGATCCTTCGTGCCCGTTCAAAATGGCCAGAAGTTCCGAGCGACTCTCTGAAACATAACATCGCCATACAAGAATCTCGCCAAAGATTGTACCTCCAGTCATAAGAACAGTGTCTTGGTCTAGCCACTTGAGTCTCGCCGCGTAGAGAATCGGTCGTGAAGGCGAAACAATAGATCCGACGACCGGTGCATCGCCTCCATTCAGTTGTAAGTGGACGACTTCGTTATGAGCCGTTGCGAGCACCGCGGAAGAGTCGTCGTAGGGTGACGGTGCAACGTCGTAGACCCAATCTGGAGCAGCTGCCTTCTTCACAACCACTTGAGCATCCGTCGTGTTTCTGATAAATCTCTCAATATTCGACACCACTGCAATCTGTGCAGCACCCCAGGCCAACACTCGCCCATTGCTCAATAGGCGTATTCCATGAATAGGTTGTGCAGAGAAGACACGAACGCTAGCTACACGCAGCGGATGGCCGGTTTGAAGATCGTAGAGAGCCAAGTGAGTATCCTCGCCAGCAAGAAGATATTCCGCATCATGGAAGAATGCGAGGGAAGTGATAGGACCCTGGAAGAATTCCCGAGTGAGGCTTGACTGGCATGCGTGAGCTCATGATAGCGGGGGAGGGGCATTTATGATCATAACTCACATCTGCCATTATTGATAATAGGAAATAAAAAGTGAGAAAGTTTAAAATATGTGTCTCATTTACTTATTCATGACAAGGGCAATCTTCGTCTACCATAGGAGCTCTTACGTCGAGTCAGGTGTAGAGTTAAATTTGTATTGTATGAATGAGGTTTTGTGTGGATTCTCAGTCAGCCATGAGAGAAAATTTTTGGACTGGCTCTATATACTACCATGGCCCATCCTGATGAAGCATCACTAAACTCTTCACTTGAACCATCACAACAAATCGGGCCATATAGTAAATGCATTGTGTATATTTTTATGCTTTGAGGGCGAGCGTTTAGGATAGACATGTATGTTCATTCATTGCCCAATAATTCCAAAAAGAAAACGTTTGGGTATCATGCCATCCGGCATCTTCCCGTCGCTAATATCCACCAACTTCCTTTGCAAAGCCACAACATAACCAAAATACTTTCATGACGGCGTGAGTGCTATAGCAAACATTACCCTGTCATTAGATCCTGAATATCAAAATCAAACCCAAACGCCATTAATGCAATCATCATCAGATGTCAAATAGACTTTAGGAATCATGTCATCGAGTTACTCGCAGCGGTTTAAGCGCGATGAGAGTAAGGCTCGTAGGCGAGGTCAGAACGGGCAGTACCGCTGGGGTAGCGAGGAGCACCGTACTGAGACTGGGACTGGTTGTGGTTGTAGTAGCCGGTCTGCATCTCGTGGTCGTCACCGAGAGGAGCGTAAGAGCCGTGCTTGTTGGTGGCACCACCGAGGAGCTTCTCGCCATCGGATCGGCGGTTCTTCTTGTCGCGACTTCGGCTCTCGGGCTTGCAGCAGCAGATGGTGAACATCCAGAAGAGACCGGCAGCGATGGCGAAGGCGGCAGCGATAGCGACACAGGCGAAAAATCGGCCGTTGATATCACCCTTGACACCGTAGAACTTGGCTGTGCCCTCGACAGCACCAACGACTGTACCAGCAAAGACGCCAGAGAGTACGACAGCGGCGATAACGAGAGTGGAGGCAATACCAGCGACAATCCATGTCAAGCAAGAGAAGATGCGAGAGCAGTTGGAGAAGATGCCGAGAATAATCTCAGCCGCGAGAGCGATGAAAGCGGCGATGTAGACGACCTGTGTCCACTTGGTGACAGTCTTGAAGGCCTTAAGAGCATCCTGAATCTCATCGGGAAGTTCAATTTGGACATTCTTGTCAGCACCAATGAGATAAGAGGTGTTCAGCTTCTTGTTGGCCCAGTCAAACTCGGGCTTCTCGCACTTTCGCTTGCCATCTGAGTCGGTCTTACAGAAACCCCAGAGGTTGATGTCGTAGTACTTGTCGAGACCGAGCAGCTCAGCGGTAATGTTATCCTTGATCTTGTCGGCACGCTCCTCAAGAACAGGCACATCGCGGGTATCCAACTTGAAGTCCTTGAGGTCGAGGTTATCGATAATGTTGCCGACATCAGCAGGGCTAATACTGAGGTTCTTGACATCGATTCGGAAGATGTAGAGAGACTTGTCGGCGACACCAGCGAGAGCACCGACTAGTAGGAAGATGATGGAGCCGACTGTGAGCACGAACGGCAATAGCACGCAGAAAAATCGACCGACGCCCATTGTTGCTGTGTGTGGTGTGGTTTCTAGAGGTTGTTTTTAGGTATGCGGCGGATGTGAACCCTGAGTGTCGGAGATGGAATCGGAATATGACGTAGAGTTAGCAGAACGAGTGCTGTGCTGTTATAAGCGAATGACTCTATTCGAGTGAGTAGAACGAAACGCGACAGATAGAAAATGACGCGAACGTAAAATAAAAATAAAAAGGGAAAGATGAGATGAGGCGAGATAATAGAGGAGAGATGAATATCACCAGAGGGAAGAAGAGGATGGTTTTATAAAAGCTGAACACAGCCCAGGAACCACTTGCAGGTAAGTTCCAGGTTGGGCTGGGCGTGAGCACTAACCGTTGTACTGCAGCACAGTTACGCACTAACAAATAGATGAGGGGGTTGGATGTTGGTTGACGTGGAGTGGCGCAGCGAGCCCCTGCACCCCGGACAGGTAAGGTCCCGGGCTCAGTACACACTGTGATTCTGGCAGTATGAATTGTGGTGTCGTACAGTGCGTAAGTATCACGTTCTGCCTCGTCCGCCTGGAGGCGTTGCGCTTACGACTCCCCCAGTTACTCAAGCCCAAGAGCCCAAGCCTGGTTGTTACAGCTTAAGGTCAGGTTCCCACTAAAAAGGTCACAGTGGAGAGATAGGGCGCTCAGCCACTCATCCACGCTTTCACTCTCTTTGATGAAGCTGAGCTGGTCCGCTTTTCGCTTGTCTAACCTTGAATGGGCGCAGCTCACGTTAATTTGCTCGTCCAGGCTGTGCTAGTTGAAGCAGCTGAAAAACAAACATGCACTTGGCTTGTGGCTACAGTGAGGTTATCTGCTCCTCAAGTCTGGTTGTGAGAGGAACTGCTGTAAGCTTTTGATCTCCCCACGATCAACATGACGATCATGTCATTGGCCCGGCAGCCGACATGATCTTGGTGGTTGGAAGATTTAGTGGTGACAAACGATACATTGAAAGTTTCTATTGCGGAATTAACAACAATGATGACATTGCTCCGCAACTGATACACCACGGATCACCTGCTCCTCTTGCTCCTCCATCTGATCAAGCAGCATTTTACGATTATCGAACCAAAATATGGATCCCTGCCCCTACAAAGTCAAAAACGCAGGGTCCTTGAGCTTTTGGTGCTGACGACACCTACTGGGTTATTGATCCACCTTCAGCACCACCACTTGAATTCTCTCGCAATGATCAACACCAGAAAACAAACAAGAAAAATAATCGGGATGGCCTGTAGGTATGACTACGGCAGCCGGACGGGGGATTGCAGACCGTGGACTCTATTTTCACCGAAAGGTCGCACAGTTTAAGATTGTGCAAGATTGTGTTACCGTTGTCAAAGTGAGCGGGTGTCAGATGGAAACACCCGTTGTGCTGACAACGAAGAAAACGCATGAAGCTGTCAGCAGCTGTTACGTCAAAGTACCATGCCCAATCCATATCCACAATCGCGATGTGGGATGAAAGTCGGCTGTTCGATCAGGTAAACGCAGCCTTACAAGAGAGCATGCATACCAAACGAGACATTTTTCGCGATATGATCGATTGCTCCCCTGTCTGAAGGAACTGACATGCAAAGCCTCACTCCATCTTTAAAACACAGCCATTGCTAGTCCCGGGTATCGAGAATGTGTACGTAGACTGCGTCTAATTTTAGATTTTGCCGCATTTTTTTGCCTCGCTCAGCCCTCTCTCAGTCTCAGTCTCAGTCTCACTCGCTTTCTAGGGCCCCTCGTACGTTAGCTTCCACTGACAATGGCAGCGTACAGACAGACTCCTGCACCGCCTTCGGTCCAGGCCGTTACCGGCACATGGGAACTGATTGATAATTTGCTACGGAGGAGCCAAGGAACGAATAATGAAACTTCGGTATCTTTATTTTGACATCAAACTTAATTATCAATTCATCCCACTATTAACCCGAAAAGAGATCTATCCCCCAACTTTTTATCTACATTCTGGCCATTTAATCACCGGTTTAGGAATAGTTAAGCTTACACATGCAAGGGCCAAACTCTGAGTCTGAAAGATGCTGACTTCAGCTACCACGACTTTGTCACTTATCACCACCAAAGTCCTTCTTCCATATCCAGCTAGTCTTTATTTTTCGTACTGACCGACGTTTTGGCCCTACCGTCCCTGGGCTGGTATCAATGTAATGAGCTCCTAGGCTCCTTAATGGCATATGATATTTGTAAATGAATACCTGTCTACTAAGAGACGCCGAGTGATATCTTTAATGCAAGGCTTTTTCGCTGACTTGTTATGCTATTGTCTCGGATCAATGGAGCCAAAATGTTTCATTCACTACGATAGCAACATACAATAGAGCATGAATCAAGCCCAACGACACTTCTAATAGTAGCTGGGAGCTCAACACAGCGGCCTAGTACACGGCGTGCAAGTAATGAGTGCGAAGACACTCTATATTAACTGTTTGTAAGGCCCATGTATTTTGCTTTTCATATGTTGAGATAGGGTAGGCCGGATAGGTTCGTCATATAGAGCAACATAGAGAATATCGCTTTCAATGTAAGAGTGTAAGTAAGATACCCTTTTCAACCATTCTTAACACTGGTGGGTTTTACTAATACACCAATAGATATAAGAAAAGGCTACGAAGGGGAAATGCTGGTGTAAATTATCAGTTATTATAAAACAAGATATGTTCACCATTCGCTCTGACGACAGATCAAGAACATGTGCGAGTTATAGCTTGAAATACATGATTTAGACAATTTACTATACACCTGTGCTTTTGCTGGGAAGATTCTCTAACATCCCTTGATGAGGGAGAGTCCACCCCCTCCAATCTCGCTGTCAGCCCTCTTAATCTTTGGTGTTCACCTATGAATGTGTTCCAAGGTCTGGTATTTCCATGCAATTAATTGTCCATGACTGGGCACCTCTGCTGTTTGTGAGACAGTTCTCAAACTACTACATCAGTTGAACTGAACATCAACTTCTTCCTCGCCGACTTTGGTTCCTTGATAATGGAGTGAGAAGTTCACAATGCCATCTTCACAATCCATCTTGATCTTGTAGTCTAATCGTGGGTATACAAAACCAGCGGGGTTGGTCCACTTCGGAAGTGTGTCGACATCGACACTTTTGTCCCATTTTATCGTGCAAAGGTGGTGAATGTCATCCGAGTCGCCATACCGCACAAGAGGTGCACGGGACGCCGAGCAGTAAATATTCTCGAGGCCTTCAAAAGATGGGGCTTCAAAATATCGGACATAAGAGTGTATATCCTCGCCCTATGAACGGCGTCAGTAGTGAGGCTTTCTGCGTTCGCTTCTTCTCTACCTCTCTCAGAAACCATGCCATTTGCCTGTTGGCTCCATAGTTTTGATGTACGTGGGACCACGTCTTGTCTGCCCCGTTGTGGTGTCCCTCGATGAATGGAGTATTGAATAAGACACCATAGCTCATTCGAGCGACCCTTGTTTCAACATCGACACCCAGATGAGCGGATGGGTTATGTCGGACGAGACCCTGCACGACCGCGCCACGGCAAATGGCAGTCCAGCTGTAGAATAGTTAGAAAAAAAACCGTTCTCGTTTTTGCAAAGTCAAAAAAATGAATGTTTACGGCTTATTTCCTCGGGACTGCAGGATGATGCGCCCAAATCGTTCCTGAAGATGGTTGAAAAGGAAGCGACTGCGACCGAAACCACCGACAAGGATGATGTACTGTACATGATGTCAGGAACAAAGGACCAGCAAGCGTTTCTTTTGGCATACCTTGGGCATTTCATGGTATTTGCTCTGTATTGCGTCGACCTGGCGTCTGACGAGGACCTCAATCTTGTCGACGATCGGAGAGAACACTGAAAAAAGGTCCTGACTATGCCAAAGTTAGCTAAGCGCTTCGATCCGCTATCATGGAACCTACGATGTGAGATCGAGGGTCATACGGCGCATCAAGCCTTGACTGGAAGGGTTGGCATAAGTATCAGGAAGAGCGAGCGACCAGCTCCGCTTCTGATTCTCAAATTGAGGTTTGATACCATGCTCCCACTCGTCATTAAGGAACTTCCTCTCTTCTGTCTTAGTGACAGGCCACCATGTACCCTTGGGACTCTTCCTCTTGACAAATTTGATGAAGGCCTCGTCAAGAAAAACCCCTCCACAGAGGTCACCTATCTGTGAGTTAGTCATCTTAAGGTCCTCCCAGCGAGTCGGCATGTGTTTCATGACTGACCATCGCCTTTGACACATTCCTTGACAACAAATGGATCAGTTGATTGAAAAATGTAGCTAATGAGATCCTTCGAAATGTCAGCAGCGTATAGTTTCTGCCTTGAGATGAACTTACAACCGTGCCACCTCCTGCATCGCAGACAACGATGGTGTCTCCAGCCTGCCCATATATCTGCACACAAAATTTTCGTTACATTGATAGCGATGTATATGCCTACTCTGATACTGGAGCGCTTGGAGAGATCTTTGATGGTGGCGAGTGCTGCAGCTTCTGGTTCAGAGACGAAGCGGAGAGTAGTAAGGCCAGCAGAGCGTGGATCTAGAATACCTGCTTGCTTGGCTGCCCATTTTCATTCGCTGTTGAGCATAGGGGGGCCAAATGGCTGGCAAAGTGATAACCACCCGGAATTTGGATCGTTACATAACATCATCCCCAATAGTGCGCCTGATGGACTCGACGGAATGATCCCAGATCTTTCGAAGGAAGCATGCCACGATTTCTACGGGTTCCTTTCCGGCCTTTCTCTGTAGACGACGTGCCTCCTTCAGCTGGGTAGAGTTAGCAGCACCTTGTGGGATGTCTTTGGGTTCAAGGAGCAAAAGCTTGAACCATTTCAAGGGTTCATGTTCGGGGGAAATGCCATATCCCCATTTGATATCCCGGCTATTGTGGCCATAGTGAATCTGGGTAGGTGCTTTCTCCACGTCGGAACAATGACTAAGTTCGGATTCCCAGCTGGTCACGATTTCGATCTCCTCCGGTTCGCGCGAATAGGCCCAGGCCACGCCCGAGTACCTGCAGACCGCTTTAGTATCCGATATTTTTGCTGCAGCTCATCAACTCACGTAGTTCCGAAATCAACACCAATGATGATAGAATCATCAGGTGGTTTGTTTGAAGCCATAATGCCTGTGTTTTGGCTCTTCTCACAGGACTGCTGGGTGAGGAGGTGAGTTCAGGTATAGAATGAAAGAAGAGAAATGATGGAAGAGTGAAGGAGAAAGAGAGAGAGAGAGAGAAAGAGAGAGAGAGAGAGAGAGAGAGAAAGAAGAAAAGAAGGGAAAAAAAAAGATCAATACCTACCTAGAAAGCAGTGTAGTAATTAGGTCCGGGCAGCAATCTTTGTTTGCCAGTGCTGGCACTGGCAGTGTCTGCCAGCTGCTTCGGTCGTCAGCCAAGGTAGGTAGTGGGTAGGTAGGTAGCAAACAGCCCCAGAGGTTAATGACAGATGCGTGCAGTGACGGAATGCATCAATGCTTCTGGTATGTTATCATAGAGATATGGATGCCTACCTTAGGTAAAGTGCGTTTGCTTGTGTCACACATATCTCTTTCATTGCAAAGGTGTTGATGCACCTCCTGTCGGCACTAGAGCTTTTCTGGAGCGAACTCCAACGTTTGCACACATTATTGATTCTTTCCCTTATCCTATCTTCTTTCTTCAACTGACTATTTTATGGTTTTGCAAGAACCGTGCAAGAAATATAAAACGGCCTATGCTTTGCGTTGCTCTGCAGCCAGGTGTTCTCATAGCGCTGCTTTCACTCCCTGCACCGTCTCCTTCGGAATACTGATTCGCTTGCAAGTTAAAATCCTGTAAGTATCTTGTCTTCTTGTTAAATACATCGGGAGTGAGCTTTTACTGAGAAGATTCGACAGAAGCCATCTTTGGCCAAGCTTCATAAGACTATTGAGCACGAACCTCAAAGCAGGAGGGCGCAGCAAGCTCAACATGCATGATCGTACTCCTCATGCAGCAGAAGCTGCTAGTTACCCTCACCACTCTCATGCATCCGGGCCTCTTGTCGACGTCAGTAGCCCTGAAGGCGGCCCAGGACAGCATGGCAATGCCTCTGTCCAAGGTTTTGGGAACCTTACTGATCCCCTTGCAATCGATGAATTCCTTCGGATACAAGAGGGACGGGTGGACGAATTTCTACAAGTCTCTGATCGACGAGCGGAGGCACAGCGAACTGCGCTTCAGCAAGCAGCGGACCGCCTGTCCAAGGTTGCCAACAATATCGGGGCCATCGCAACCCAGTGGATCACACACCCATCAACAAACCAAGGCTCAGACTTGAATCGTGATCTTCAAAAAGCCTATAAACGACTTGCAGACGCCGACAGTCAGCACCTACATGTGAAGCTCGAGAACGAGGCCCTCAAGAAGCAGTTGCAGGAGGCGAACGGCAAGGTTGACGAGGCTGTCAAGGAGCAAGACGAGTTGCGACGACTCGCTGACGGCGTTAACTGGACAGGATCGTCCAAGATATCGGATCAAGAGATCCGGAGTAAGTGGAAACAGCTCGAATACAACATTCGCTCCCTGGCAAGTGTCTTGGCCAAGTGTCAGACGAGAGTGCCATCAGAGAGGTTGACCAGAATCCGATTGAATGAGGTCTCCACAGCCTGGCGCAAACTGCTTGTCGCCGATGATTATAAGAACTTTCTCATCGGGGCTTATATTTGGACGATTATTGAGAGTGTCTTCACGACCGGAAGGAAATTCTGCAGTGGTGGCCATAACATTGAGCTAAAGGCCATGCGAGCTGCATTTCTCGGTTAGCTTGGACTTCGTTGCTAGATGGCACATGACATAGCTAACGAGTCTTGCAGAATCTGCTTCGGAAGTTGATAATCCGTCGCGCCCAGGACCAACGCTTCGACACGTAGCGAGGTGGTTTGCCCAGGGCACAGCACTCTTTGGCCACTTCTTCAGGCGTGACCAAAACGCTTTCAGACGCGAGGCACGATTTGAAGTTGAGAGACTGAAACTATTCTGCAACATCACCGCAGACAAGTCGGGAACTGACTTCTACCAAGAGATGAAGGCTATCCTTGAGGCTGCACTGGACTTAGATGAGATGTTGATGAGCTCTAAAGCGATCTTTTTGGTTCGCTGGTCCCAAGATGGACAGTCTGAGACACTGCAGCGTTTCGACGCAAATCAAATGGAATCACTCGCACACTCCAGTGAACTTTCCTCCAACACAATCGTCAGATTCTTCATCTCGCCGATGCTTATTAAGGCTGGAAACGCCGATGGCTCCAACTACGACAGTGAGATGACTCTCTGCAAGGCCGCGGTGGTTTGCGAATAAGCTGCCACAGCTAGCTGCGGCGAAGAAGAAGAAGAAGAATAGGAGAGCAGCTGCCGCAGAATGAGATTGGTCGGCGGAACCAAGAGTGTCCGTCATTAGGGTAGGATTGACGATGCAGCTCAGTATTGTTCATTTTGGAAGGGTGGGAAGTAATGGGATAGGTAGTTACATGGTTATGAAGGCACGGATGATCGTCTAAGGCTAGCACGCCAGATTTGATGCCGTAGGAGATACGAAAACCATAATGTCAGAGCAGTTTGTTGTTTAACCATGTTTTGTCTTACATCGTTCCATTATGTGATTCGTCTCCTCGGGGTTGTTCACCTTTACACAGAAAAGGAATAGCGTGCACTCCGCAAGCTGCAACCTGGCAAGCCAACGCGGGGATGTCTTCGGTGAGAGAAGCACGAGGGATAGTCAGCTGTCACTGCACAGAGACTGTGTTATCGTAGTGTCTAGTGTAACGAACTATTGGTTCACTACGGAGGCGAGAACGGCGGCCTCAAAAGGGCTGACTGATAGAGTGTGATTTGATACATCATTATGCTCTCGTCTGCAGTCATAGTAGAAAGAGGGGTTGAGTCTTGGCCTTTTGGCCATTATGTAGCAGCTGCTCTGAATAATTGATATAGTGGTTGGAGATTTCAACTGATTCAGATCGAGAGTCCGAATGTTTGACCGAGTTTCTCGTTTGTTTCGAATCAGTGAATGGCCGAGACAGAACAAGCTCTCGCACGTGCCAACGGTTGTCTCCAACTCAGGTCAGTCTGAGTGTCAATCTCCAGGGATTCGGGTTAGTTATCAGGGGGCCCGGGCCTTGAAGCCGTTGCATTTCGTGGTCGGTCTTTGGTGACGAATCAATCCATGTCGATTTTTATAGAGGTCCAGATTAGATCTTACCAATCCAAATCTGTCTCGAGTCTCCGGTTCAGGTCCCGAAACCCAAAGATAATGAGACGACTACCGTTGAAAACCGCCATATGACAGGTATATGCGGAGGACGAATGCCGAGGATATTAAGTCAGAGGAAGCAGTAGAGAATAGGCAACTTGGTGAGAAATTTTACTCTTATCAAGTCTTGTCAAGCTTGGCCCTCCCACATTCTCACGTATCAGTCCAAGCAATCGCTTGATACCCCTGCTTCACGCCCAACCTCGCATTGCTGAGCCTCCCCTCCATTGGGCGCCGATCAAGAACCACCCCGGACGAACCAGTCTTGGCTTCAGTGCTTGTCATTGAGCTTCTGTTTCAGTCTTTTTTTGGCCTCTGTCGCTGTCTGTCTGTCTGTCTGTCTGTCTGTCTGTCGTCTTGTCTTGTCTCGAGTGACCTCAATACGACGAGGTCAGCTCCATCCAATGATCCTCTCAAGACGTCAACTGAACTGTTATCACTAACCACAAGACGCCCTAGTTCGAAATCACTGAACTCTGTCCAACAAACAAGAGAAGAGGGTGTGGAACCTTATTCCATAGGCTGCGCCTGTCCAAGCATGTCCGTCCTCCACTGCCTGTTCATAGCCTGAGCCTGAGCCGCCACTTCGCTTCCAAATTGACCTTATCCGGCTCCGCTCCGTTGCTCTACTACGCGCTGTAAGCTCTCGACCAGGCTCAGCTTGACTCCTCATCTCGTCTTGGCGTTTTTTTTTTGTTTTGGCTTTGCTTTGTGAGGGAGAGTGAGAGACTTGGGGTAAGGAACAAGGTCCGGGTGGAGGTGTTAGTGTGTACATACCTTGCCGAGACGAGACTACCACTCTCACTAAGGTACCTTACCTCTACTTCTACTTCTAGTTGACTTATCTTTTTACTTCTACAACACACTTGATCCATTGTTTCTTCCTCTTTCACAACAAACTCTAGACTCTCATACGCTGCAATTGACAATTGAGCATATAATTATTTGCGCCAGTGTCTGATTCAGGCACTCGACTTATCGTCCTTTCTACTCTATCAACGTCATCGCACGCGAACTACTCCGCCCGCTGTATATCTTACTCCGTCGCCTCTACAGCACTGTAGCACCTACAAACTGTACCATACCTATACCTATAACGATACCAATACCGATACCGTCTTCCACCAACACCTGACACTCAACGTTTTGCCTTTAATCGCCTTGGCAATCTGATTTTTCATTCAATCTCACCTTACGATTACTTCACTTGCTTTTGCTGTTAGTTTGTCTTGTCCAGTACCTCCGATACCTTCCTCCACTCCATGTAAGTCCACCTGGTCCTCCACACTGTGGCTTTACCTATTTTTTTTCACACCGTCGTTAACACTTGAAATGCGCCGTAAGCCTGCCATACTCAATCTTCACTTCAGCGTCAACCTTCTCAAGTGTGACTCAGCCTAACGTGGACTCTTTCCAGATTTGAACTCGGCCCTTGCGATTTCAGCGTTATCTCCGATCTCGTTCCGTTCGCCTTTTGTATCGTCTCCGGCCTCATCCCGGCGTTAACAAGTCTCTCCACGACGTCATCACGCCGCAAAACCCACCCGCAGACTCACTTGAACATCTCGTGCTTCAACTTGAAGCATCTTCTAAAACTGCCCAAAACGGACGCATCAAGGAGTCGTCGTCGCTCCTCCTCCTCCTCCCTCTTTTTAACTCTCGATCGCTTCTTTCACCCTCCCTAACATCTCCCTTGATCAAAGCTCAAGCTTAGCTGCGCCAAAGGGAATCGCTACGAATCGAACCGCCCATCACCAGTGAAGTTGGGGATAACCACTGTTGATAGTCGCGGGAAGCAATACCATGGGAAACAACAACTCCACTCCAGGCGGATCCAACTCCAAAGGCTCCGGCTCGGCCGGGCCTGATGGACCTCTCCAGTCTTACCCATCATTCAGCAGATCTGACACCAAGGAATCGTCCCGCTCGTTTCGATCCCTAGGCTCAAAGATTCGTGGCAGCAAGTCCGATAGTCCCAGGAACTCACAGGTTCTATCAAATGGCGACACTGCGACCGAAACAAAGACTGAGGAACGACGATCCAGTAGGCATGGACGTTCAAGCTCCTCTCGACTGAGTCGCAGCGAGCTCCCCCCGCTCAACACCGCTGCGTCAGACATGTCAGCACCCGAATCGGCCCTCGCAGATTCTGCTATTGGAGACGATCAGCCGCCTCCATCTCCCGTTCAAGGAAATACCAAGGGCGGCGCCCACGATGTGAGCGCTGCGCAAGCGTCGGGAGAGGTTGATCATGTTTCTGACCAACCCCCGTCTGTCAATGCCGGAGCCACTGCGCATATGCAAGCTCCAGGGCAGTCTATTCTGGTGAAGCGAGAAAACACCATTAACCCAGTCAACAGCCCTTCTGCTGAGTCCAAGACAGAAGGAAACTCCAATGTCGCCATGTCTGAGATTAAGGATATCGATCTCGATGACTTTATTAAGCGACTCTTGGATGCGGGTTATGCTGGGAAGGTCACCAAGAGCGTCTGCCTCAAGAATGCCGAGATTGTTGCCATTTGTCAGAGGGCTAGGGAAGTCTTGCTGTCACAGCCTGCTCTCTTGGAGTTGGATGCTCCAGTAAAGGTCGTGGGTGATGTCCACGGCCAGTATACTGATGTTATCCGAATGTTCGAGATGTGTGGATTCCCCCCTAACTCGAACTACCTTTTTCTCGGCGACTACGTCGATCGAGGTAAGCAGTCTTTGGAGACTATTCTGCTACTCCTTTGCTATAAGCTCAAGTTCCCGGAGAACTTTTTTCTCCTCCGCGGAAACCACGAGTGCGCCAATGTCACGCGAGTCTATGGCTTCTACGATGAATGCAAGCGAAGGTGCAATGTCAAAATCTGGAAGACGTTTATTGACTGCTTTAATACTCTACCCATTGCTGCCATCGTCGCGGGCAAAATCTTCTGCGTCCACGGAGGACTTTCACCTGCGCTAGTTCATATGGACGATATTCGAAACATTGCTCGACCGACAGATGTCCCCGATTATGGCTTACTAAACGATCTTCTTTGGTCGGACCCTGCAGACATGGAGCAAGATTGGGAAGCCAACGAGAGAGGTGTCAGTTATTGTTTTGGCAAACGAGTCATTACCGAATTCTTGGCAGTACATGATTTTGATCTTATTTGCCGTGCGCACATGGTCGTTGAGGATGGCTATGAATTCTTCAATGATAGAGTTCTGGTAACAGTCTTTAGTGCCCCGAATGTAAGTTACCCATCTCCGCATCTCTTCGGACATCCGGCTAACTCGTATAGTACTGCGGTGAATTCGACAACTGGGGCGCTGTTATGTCGGTATCTGCGGAGCTGCTCTGCAGCTTTGAGCTTCTCAAGCCTCTTGATTCAAGCGCTCTGAAGAGTCATATCAAGAAAAGCCGAAACAAGCGACAGCACATGCTCAACAGTCCGGTATGTTCCACAAACAAGCACCTTTAAACCTCGTCTAATCATTATCATAGCCCGCCATGGTCCAACCTCAGAGCGTGTAATAGTATACATTACAAATACGAATCCGATTTTTATGCCACTTCCTCTATCGAGACATTCATTTAACGAACTACGGCAAGCCGAGGGCGACCCGGAAACTGCTGTCCAATTTCACCGGAATGAGCAGCGCAAACAGATCGACTCTTGACCCAGAGTATGAAAAGGTCAGAATGGGTTTGGGTGCCGAGAGCAAGCACACTCAGTATACAGTTGCCTGTACCACGGTGTGACAGCCGCAAGGTCGCGGCTCTGTTCCGAGTGACGGACGTAGCTGTCCGAATCAAAAGACCTGAAATGGTTGAATCGGTACACAAATCCCAGAATAGCGCCGCTGTGTATACGCTTTGGAGTTTGGGAAGGGTTGGCCTATACTTGAGGCGCACTTGTAAATGGTTGATTGGAGAATTGGGAATGATGCCTTATAGAGTATTATGGGCTTATAGCAAGATCCAAGATCTTGATTTGTGCATAGCACCAGGAATTGAGTATGGCAGTTCCCATGAATATGTTAATGCTTTTTTTTTATGACTTAGAGTGAATCGAATGTGATGTTGATGATTGGCCAATGCGGTGTGAAATGCTTAGTCATTGAGTTGTAACGAAAATTGACGGTCGAAACCACAGACAATCAGCTTCACCACAGCAGACAACCACCCCAAAATGCAACGCCACGCCTTCCGTTCGGTGTGCAGCCGGACAAGGCCGGAGCTCGAGCAGGTCTCGGATGCTTTTCGAAACTACGCCCGCCAATTCTCAACAACGCAGTTCCAGGCTGCCGATGGCCCAGGCCCCAGCACTCCGAGGCCGCCTCGAAGCCCGGCTGGTGGTCCCAAGGTTATCGATATAAAGAGCATGCCCCTGCGCGGACGTGGGGGTCTCAGAGGGCGCGGTGAAGCTCGCGGAAGAGGCGGTCTTATGTACAGAGGTCGAGGTGGACTAGCTAGGGGAGGATCATCGGCTCAGGATCGATCCTCTACACCTGTCCGATCCTCTTCACCGACAAGAGGCCGTGGTGGTTTCGGTGAGAGCAGAGGACGAGGCGGTCGTGGAGGCCGTGCTCGTGGCCGAGGTGGAAGAACCAACGATCGACGACCAAGGGATGAAGAGGACAAGGACAAGAAGAGGATCGACCGAAACGAGTTCAACACATTGGATCCCGATGAGAAGTCCTTTGACGATAACATTCGATTCGGCATCACCTCCGAATACAGACCATCTCTCACACTCGAATCTATCAACGAATTTGCGCCACTTGCACCTAATTCTTCCTCTGGAAAATCGGCTGCAGTTCTTCAGAACCTCAGTGTCCTCGGCACAGCGGATCATGTCGGCGCACCAAACACCTTCCAGCCCAAATATTACGCCTCTGAGATTGAGACCAATGGCGTTCGCTTCTTTGCCGACCCGAAAGATAAGGAGGCTACCGAAAAGTACCTCCAGGAGAAGCTCAAGGCAGAAGGCAAAGAATCCACAGGGCCCATCATCACTGACACCGAAGAGGCTATTCGTCAGGTCATCACAAAGCGGGCTGTTCAGGGTCAACATGAGACACCCAAGTTCGCTTCAGACCCTGTTGGTCTCTCTCGCTCATGGCATCTCAGGGCCGAGACTTACTCCACCAAAGATGTCAACTCCTTTGAGACGAAGTTGACGTCGCTTTTGGCCAAGAAGCCCGTTGCTGGGAAGGGTGGAAAGGCGCGCGCTTAAAAGATTAGATCTTAAGATCAGTGTACACTTGTCACGATATGTAATACTACAATATTCTGCATCTATCATACAATTACCATCTATAGTTGACGGATGGTCTGTGCTTCTTCCTGGTCGATTTCCTTCATCTTCTTGTCTTGTACCTTTTGAAGCTCCTTCTCGGCCTTTTTGACAATGTCGGGGAGGACAGTGCCCGTCTTCTTCCAGTCTTTGAGTGTCTTTTCATGTCTGGATCTAGCATTGCGAATGCGGTCCTTCCAGTGCTGTACTGTCTCTTTGATTCGTCGCTCGACGTCGTCCTTGCGCTCGAGCTCCACCTTGAGAAGAAGCTCAAGCTCGTTGTCCTCTGAACGCTGTGGTTGTTGGTTGAACTCGCGGCTTGCTTGCACCGCTGACATTATAGGCTTGATGTACTCCTTGTCGTTAACGAGCAGTGAAATAGCTCGACCAGATCGAGGAACGACTTGCGCCAGCTCTCGTAGAGGGAATGTCACATCATTGCCGTCATGATCCTTCATGGGCACAGGCAGCGATCCCAAATTGGTAGGATTAAATCGCCCACCATGGATCATACCCGCCAGCTGGGTCTTGAAGTGCGCATCAATAGGAGCATACGCAGCAATAACAGCTGTAAAATCGAGGGGATCTTCCGGATCCGGCATCGGCACCTTTGCAGTATCGAACTCGGCCTTGTTCATGGAGCCTGCAGCTGCCTTCGCATTGGCGCTGTTAGGGCTGTTGCTAGGGGCTGTGATCTTGCGCTTCTTGAGCAGAGAGGGAGATGTGCTGAAGACGCGGGGTGTACCGGCTATCGATCGGAGGGGAGCTGGGCTGGTTTGGTCAGTCAATTGCATGATGAGAATACTGTGAGATGGGCCGTACCCCTCTGAGCGCACGAGTTGCCGGAGGCATGTTCGTAGAGGACCGTTGGCTTTTGACATTGCCATTGTGGTGAGTTCGTGTTGTGAGATGTCGTTTTTGGTGTTGGGGGTTTAAGTGAGGGTCGAAATTCCTGCACGACGTCAGATCAGGAGCTGGTTGTGAGTGATAAGATAAGCGCTGAGGATAGACATCGATGGACATCACCCAAATAGTAGCTGCTGGCCAAATGAGACTTAAATAAGTCATACTGGATTATAGATATTACAATGAAGATTCAGCTGATTGCAAGGAATTTCTACATGTCTGATGTAAAGACGGAAGTGAGAAGTGGACAGCAGCTTCAAAGGAAGCTGTCAGTTGGACTCACTGCTCACTCCTGGGAGTAATTCGACTCAATCTGGCCTCGATCCTTAACACAATGATAGAACGGCCAACATTAATAGAGCTTCAGATAAGTTTAATAAATTTAGAATAAGTTTAGGATAAAATTTAGAAAATTATTAACTAAATGTAATTCCTTTTAAACTCCTTATTTATAATACCCTAGTAGTTTAATAATATTGAATTTCTCAGATAATACATACAGTAGGCTTAATTGTTTTCTTGCTTACTATAGGAGGCTCTCGTCAAACACTTTCATGAGACATTTGCGGCCTATACTATGAACAGAATATCACTCTGCTTGTCATGCTGGCCAATCTCTAGGGAGTCATATAACTACCACAATAAGACGATAGCTCCTCTAATCAGGTCGTGTGGTGTAGTGGTTATCATGTTTCCTTTACAATCGATGCATTTGTGAACGGAAAAGGCCGCAGGTTCGAACCCTGCCACGATCAACGTGATACATGATATGGTAGTGTTCAGATACTAACCATCCTCCCATTTTTGTCTGATGAATCTAGATCAAGATCTCCCTTTTTGCAACTCGTGTAAGGCTGGCGCAAAACAAGTTCATTGGTTAAATCTGAACTTGAAACTCATCATGGCAGGAGCAACTGGACTAGAAGTGAGAAATGTAAAGATAATAGAAACAGCGGGATGTAAAACGAACTTCTCTAAAGAATGCCTATCTATATATATCATAGTAGTCCTCCAAGCCTTTTATAATGGTTTTCTCCTGAAAAGCTGGCAACAATAAAGGCACTACAGGGCCTATCTTTAATTTATAGAAACCAGAATGCAGAGCATCACGCTGATCGTGGCAGGGTTCAAACCTGCGGCCTTTTTCGTTCACAAATGCATCAATTGTTCATTCTGGCAACGAGGGTACTGGCTAAGACAAGGTTTCTGAATGTTCCTGGGGAAACACTCTCGTCAGGGCCACGGGTCGAGCAGATACTGTACGAGCAGAATCGGCACACTTTTTCTTAGGCCTGAGCAGCTCGTAAGTTCCCATTAAGGGTCAGCTCACCCGAGAGTGGTCCCGAAGCCGTTCAGAAACAAGTTCAAAGGACTGTCTCAAATAGCAGAAAGAAAGAAGGAACATAAAAGAGGAAGAAAACGATCTTGAGGGGCTTCCCAACGAACTTCAGCATCAATGAGCAAGTCTATCGTGTCAACTTCATTTCGTGCTTGCTGTTACGTTCCCTTCCTCGTATTGCTGTAATAGCATGCCCATGCCCATCGCCAGCGCGCCGCCAGCAGCATAGTAGGCCAAGGCGACGCGGTTAGGTTGCTGTTAGACGTGCAGTGATATTGAGCAAGTGTAATCTTTTTCTGAACAAGCCAGGCAAGAAGAAGAAAAACGACAAACTCGGCTTAACGAGTAGAATATCACCGTTTCTTTAAAAGATATCTTAAGGCTCAAAGAAGGGCTAAAAGACCGAATTTGGATGGTCGCACGACGACTGGCTGTGAAGAACCAGTAGTTTTACAGAAGCCAAGATTGGGCTTCTTTGCATAAGGGGCAGTATCACCGCCTTCGTTTTGACGTTTAGCAGCCATGATTTTGGTTGGCGAGTCCTTTAGAATCTGGAAAGGAAGAGTGCCTGATGATCGAGCAGTGTGACCCCAACACCAGAACCGACCTTACGAAAGCCGTTTGGGAGTCGTCAAGCTTCCAAGCTAACCATAGAATGATCCGTAGGCTATGCCGACGAAACGCAGGAGGACGATACATATATCCTTCTCCATAAGCACTAGGAATCAAGGCTATGTCCAGGACTCCCAATCAATTGTGCATGTAGGAGGCCAGGAAGTAGAGTAAGTGGTGTTCTTGCCGGTAATAGAGGTGAATATCAACCATCCCAGCATGCCCTGTCTTTTTTCCGGGCTCAGGTCCGTTCAAGACTTGCAGGCGACAAGTCGCGCAATTATCACGAAGTTGTCTCTTGTTTAGCAGGTGCAATTTGCGGCTTATATGTTCACTTCTGGCCTGCGCTAGAACTGTCATTGACTTACACTAGGCTGGCATATGATGTGGTCGAAGAAGAGCAGAGCGAGGACAGATTGTAATAGGGAAATGGTAAGTGGTTGAAGGAGGTAGGCGGAGGTAGAATGATATTGGGTGCTTGATAGTCGCCACTGTCAGTGGGTAGTTGCTGGCTTGAGCATTCCTTAGTATTGTAAGAATTTGTAGTGGTTACCTTATTCTGTCGCTCTTAATGATTTAGATCACGGTTCGGCTGCGTAGTTTGATTTTATATACTGTGAAAGCCAATTCAAAACCTTTTGCATTGGCGTTCTCCTGAAAAGCTGCTGAAGTGCTGACAGCAGAAGACGGGCACCTATAAAGCTTATCTTCAATACATAAAAACCAAGCTGCAGGACGAATACTCCATGGACTAACATTCGGCGTGTGCAAATGCATTGTTCTGTCTGTAGGTGACAACTTCATTCTTTATTACATACCATACCAAACTCATGCATTGGACATGTTCATCAGTTTATGACTGAAGGGGCTTGCCCATACCTCCATATGTGACCATCTTTGTAATCTGATACTCTCCGATTCCATATAGGGAGCCCTCGCGACCGAACCCACTCTCCTTAACACCGCCGAAAGGCGCAGCAGCGTCGGAAATGATACCAGTGTTTACTCCAACCATACCAACCTCAAGAGACTCAGCAATGCGGTGCACACGCTCAATATCCCGGGAGAAGAAATAGCCTGCTAGACCAACCTCAGTGTTGTTGGCCATCTTGACAACTTCTTCCTCTGTCTCGAAGGGGAAGAGACCGGCGACAGGTCCAAAGGTCTCTTGTGAGGCCATGTCCATCTCAGGGGTCATGTCACGAATGACGGTGGGTGCATAGAAGTTGGAGCCAAGGTCGTTGAGTCGCTTGCCTCCGATGGTGATCTTTCCACCCTTCTTCTCAGCATCCTTGACATGAGCCTCAACCTTCTCAATAGCTCGATCGTGGATCAAAGGTCCATGGGTAACGCCTTGGTCAAAACCATTGCCTACACTAAAAGACTTGACCTTCTCGGTAAACTTGGACACAAACTCATCGTAGATTCCGCGCTGGACATAAATTCGGTTGGCGCAGACACAGGTCTGACCTGAAGATCGGAACTTGGACGCAATAGCTCCAGTCACAGCAGCATCCACATCAGCGTCATCAAAGACGATGAAAGGGGCATTGCCACCAAGCTCCATGGAGAGCTTCTTAAGAGTGCCGGAAGACTGCTTCATGAGAAGTTTTCCAACACCGGTGGATCCTGTGAAGGAGACCTTGCGGATAGTAGGGTCGGATGTGAGAAGCTCGCCGAGCTCGGGTGTGTTTTCGTGTGAGGTCACGACGTTAACGACACCCTTAGGGATGCCTGCGCGGTGAGCCAACTCAGCCAAGGCGAGTGAAGTAAAGGGTGTTTCGGCAGGGGACTTTGCGACGACCGTGCAACCTGCTGCCAAGGCTGGTCCGATTTTTCGTGTGATCATGGCTGCAGGGAAGTTCCATCTAAAACTGTCAGTTATGCGTCTCGCAGGAGTGAAACTAACTTACGGTGTGATGAGACCGCAGACTCCAACGGGCTCCTTGATAGTCCAAACACGGTTTCCAGGAACCGAGCTAGGAATTGTGTCGCCATATACTCGTGGTGCTTCCTCACTGAACCACTCGAGAAAGTTTGCAGCATATGTGGTCTCACCCTTGGCATCGGCGATGGGCTTTCCATTTTCCCAGGTAATAATCTTTGCGATATCCTCAGCGTTGGCGGTCATTTGATCATACCAAGCGCGCAGTAGCTTTGAGCGCTCCCGGCCGGTCTTTGCGCGGAATGAAGGGAACGCATCTGCAGCAGCGCTGATGGCTAATTGGGTATCTTTAGAGTTGAACTCGGGGCATGTTCCGATGAGTTTTCCAGTGGAAGGATCTAGACTGTGAGTATATGAGATTTATAAGTGAGAGAGCGAAGCTCACCATGGACTTCGAATGTCTTGCCGGAGCCGGCCTTGACCCATTCACCATTGACATAACAAACATCCTGCTTGAGAAGTGATGGATCTTTGAGCTACACGAAATTAGTTCCATGGCCAATCATTCAGACTGTAAGATGTGTACCTTTGGGGGGGCGACATTGGAAGCTCTCCTTGTGATCATCAATGAGACAACGGGAGATTGACGCAGAGCTCCTCGCGATGGAGCGGCCAATCGTTGGAGGAGAGCCATCTTGATATATCTCGACTCAGTCTCGACAAAATTCCAATAAACAATACAATCAATCAATCAATCAATTGAAGAGATAAAGGGTCAAGAGTTGGAGTTTCACTGTTGCCGATGACGCATCGAGGTCGGTGATGGCGGGGTGACGTCTTGTTAAACAAGCTTGTGTGGGGTTGACTAAAGCTCCCGGAGCCGGTATGTTGACCACTATCGGCTCCGGCGGGACCGGCACAAGAGATATCGGCATGTCATTACCAAAGGCCGATGAATTAATCTCAAATAGTTCAATAGTGAGTCAGTCCCTGCATTTTCTTAACGTTCTTCAGCTTAGAGGTTTTGACACCGGCAATTCTTGTGGCCCTATTCATGCTCTCCCCGTATTTCACCAATCGACCGGGCCGTGTTTACGAAATAGGCAATTCTGCGCGACGGATAACTCATGTAATTCTCGGTGAATTATCAAATTCATATACGAAAACAGTTAATGGAAGTTGAGCCTCGCTGGGCTATGTATGTTCCTTGGTATATCATCCTTAACTCCAAACACCCAATGCTCATTAATGATAGTGGTCCCTTCATGACATATCCTAAATTTCGTTCTAATACTTCTTCAACCATAATATCTGTTTTGCTGAGATCGCAGGGGCAGTTGGCGATCCAGGGTGTGGAAAGCCTGTGTTCGAGGAGTATACGGCATCGCTCGAATACTGGGAGTCTTCATGTTGTGCATCTCCCAAACACCTCCCTTTGGCTCCGAAGTCGTAGATCCATCTTCGTCGTCGTCGTCATCCGAAACATCGTTGATCTTATTGGGAAGCATGGCATAGATGCTGAATGCCAGATTACAGAGATAGATCGCCCTAAGTCAGCGTTAGTAAAGTTGAGGCGTATGTAGATACTATAGACCACTTACAGCATGTAAACACCAATTACTAGCGAGTATCGAGCAATCATACAGCTCTTGTACTTTCCATATGGCTTGGCAATATCGCACCCAATGCGGTAGTACCAAGCTGCAGGAGCGGGATATCGTGAATCAGTGTAGTCAGGTCCAATGGTTCCGTAGACGCAGACTGTGTAGAGAGCGACCATGCTGGTATTGATGAAAGTGGCGAAGATGGGGTACCAAACTCTCATGATAAAGGCAGTAAGCTTGCCGAGGAGGAAGAAGAGTGAGATGATCGAGATGGCGACATTGAAATTGGTGAAACTGCCCATGTTAGTCAATTCCTCAGGCACAGCCAGAGGCGCACTCACGTTCGTGTCCAGATGAGAGCAATCTTTGGTTGAGGCTGATAATTGGCGTAAGCGTAGAGAACTCTAGCCGGGTTCGAGTTGAGAGGAGGATCGTGCTCCCAGCCAATCTGCCACATATCGGTACGGTAGAGATTTGGTTGGGAGATGCCAAAGATGACCAGAGCAGGGACAATCCCAATCAGCTCAAGAGGCATCAACCACCATGTTCCCCTTCTCGGTACGCGAGGCCATTTCCGGAATAAGATGCGGTAATTCTTGACCTTGGCTGGCTTGTCTGTGTGCTCTTGCTGAGAGCGTTTGAAGGTTGGGAACTTCATGTTGGCGACTAATCTGATCTGATCTGATTGCTTAGTGATGTTTGAAGTTCAATGTTGCGCTGTGTCGGCTGCTGGTAGCAGCTGTAAACTGTTCCACATGCGATATCGTACAAAGTCCTGATTGAGACCGTCAAATTCGTCTCTGCTGGCCGGCAGCTCAATTCAATAAAGATGTAGGAAGCATTCCTGGGCGGCCAGGTCGGGGTGGGCAGCCGTTTAAGGGCCTTGGAGGTGGCCATCAGCTGAGAGGGGCCCCCATGTTGGACAGCTGTGAGAGGCTCTCGAGGTGAGAAAAGCCGCTGTGATGCTGCGTGAAGGACCTGTAGCCAGCCTGTGAGCGGGCGCCTGGAGTGATACTCTGATGCCAATCACTGCGTCTCGAGGATGAGCATCAACGGCGTGGGCCAATTAGAAGGAGAAGTGAGGTGCTATCACCACTCGTCTCCTCTATTAAGCGCCCGGGTGGAAATCATGAGATGCCCGATAGTGATGGAGTAGCCCGATTGGTTGGGTTAGAGGTTGGAGATGTAACCTCATGTGGCTGGCTGGCCAATCAGGGCGCAAGAAAACAGTTGAAGATGTGCTCTAGAGTGAGCGTCGCAGGGATTGGGAACCAATTCTTTGCCGTCAAGTGCTCGCAGATTCAATTCCTGTGATCTACCGCAAGAACGGAAAGAACGGGTATTTTATCTTGGTTTTTGGCCAGATTCGTCCAGATTTAGCCGCCCGCTACCATCTGTCAGTCGAGTCTCTATGGAAATGGCCTCAGTTGTGGCATCTCCATATACCGATTATCCGAGATTGAGGCTATTTAATATTCAAGGTGTAACATTCTGAGTTTGTATACCACGAAATGTGACATTTGTGAACATCACCGGTCAGCTGGCGGCTAACAATAGCAACAGTGATGACACTATGCAACCCACAGATTACTCTGCAGCAGAGTCGCATTTTCAACCGGATCATACCATGTCATGAACAGCTCGAGTCTAAAACCTAGGATCAAAATGAGGGCATTCCCAACTCCTGATGGTGATACCCAAGATCGGTAGTTTAGACTCTGGCCCGGGCTTTCAGACTGACCATGTGCTATGCCCTGGCTATCAACGGCCTTTTACAAGAGCTAGGACATAAAGAGAAGACAGCATACTGGTTATCAGGGTCCCAGCTTAACTGTTAGTGAGAACAAGAGAACCACTGACTTCCGCATACTATCGGCCACTACTTACTGAGAAACTCCAGCAAGAATTTCAGCATGTTGACTAATCCCCCTGACTGGTGTCGGCTATCAAAACCAAGCCAGCCATAGAACCAGTAAAGAATGCACTTGAACCAGCCACATCGTCACTCGAGAGGAGACTCCGCCGTCACGGCAATAACGGGATGGCTTACACGGGAAGAAGCCGTCAGAAGTCATGGATTTTACTGAACAGTATCCACTCCGCCTCGCTTTTGGAAATTCCATGCGACGAATCATGAGCATGGGGCAGCCGAGCTACCGGAGGATTATTCTTATGACCAACTCCAACTCGGCCGAATAGACCATCACCAGCGGAGGAGAGAGAAAGACGCAAAACCAACGTCACCTTGATCTTTGCCTCACGAAAATTTGAAGAGCCCGAAACTTGGTCCGAGTATTCACGATTCAACAGCAGAGGCTCAAAAATTGGGCGTCTTTTGGCGCCAATTCAAGGTCAACAACGCAAGCCAAGACCAGGGGCAGACTTCGAGACCGTGTTCTCTGGAGACAGCCATTCTCAGG
>JAAVUB010000573.1:0-48639 GCA_014898885.1 Fusarium lyarnte (nom. inval.)
CAGGAGGGCACTTAGTAACAGTGTGGACCTTGGTGGTGTAGACAGTTGAGGTGGTCAGCTTGGTGGTTGTCTCGTGGGCAGGAGGAGGAGCGACGTGAGTCTCGGTCACGGGGCAGACAGTTGTAGAGACGGGGATGGTCTCAGTGGTGACGTGAGGCTTCTCGGGGCAGTCAGTGACCTCAGGAGGGCACTTGGTGACGGTGTGCACCTTGGTGGTGTAGATGGTTGAGGTGGTCAACTTGGTGGTCTCCTCATGGGGAGGGTAGACAGAAGAAGGATGCTCCTCGGTCACCGGGCAGATGGTGGTCGAGATGGGGATAGTCACGGTGGTGACATGAGGACCAACAGGGCAGTTAGTGACCTCAGGAGGACACTTGGTGACGGTCTGGACCTGAGTGGTGTAGATGGTTGAGGTGGTCCACTGAGAGGTCTCGGGGTAGCCAGGCTTGGTGTACGAAGGCTTGGTGTAGGTTGGCTTCGTGTAGGATGGCTTCGTGTAAGTAGGAGGCAGGTAACCAGTCTCAGTTGAGGTGCCCTCAGCAGGGAGAGTGTCGGTAGGAGGCTGGTAAGGAGTCTCGGTCGAGCTCTCAGCAGAAGGAAGAGTCTCGGTGGGAGGGAGGTAAGGAGTCTCGGTTGAACTGTGCTCCTCGGGCTGGGTCTCAGAAGGAGGAGGGTAGACATCAGTGGTCTCCTCGGGGGGAGGATAGACATCAGTGGTCTCCTCAGGAGGAGGATAGACATCAGTGGTCTCCTCAGGAGGAGGATAGACACCAGTGGTCTCCTCGGGGGGAGGGTAGACGCCAGTGGGTTGAGTCTCCTCAGGAGGAGTCACGGGCTTGGTGTGCTCAGGAGGAGGATACTCGCCGGTAGGCTTAGTCTCCTCGGGGGGAGTAGGCTTGGTCTCCTCGGGAGGGGGATACTCTCCAGTGGGCTGAGTCTCCTCAGGAGGAGTCACAGGCTTGGTGTGCTCGGGAGGAGGGTACTCGCCAGTAGGCTGGGTGTTGGCCGGAGGGGGATAGGCACCACCGTTGCTGGGCTCAGTAGCCTCGGGAGGAGGATACTCGTTGGCGGGCTTGGAAGGCTTCTCGACGGCAGGAGGAGGGTAGGCACCGTTTCCAGGCGCCGGGGGATTATACTCGGTATCAGGGACAGCAGGATACTCCTCCTGTCCGGGAACGGGGTAATGCCTCTCGACAACGGCAGCATTAGCCAGGCCGACGGCCGCACTGAGAATAACGAGACCTCGCATCTTGATGGATTTGTTTAACGAATGCTATAAACGAGTGAAGCGGTTGGTTAAACGAAAGGTGGGTGAAGAAAACCGGAAACAATTTCTGGGGGAAACACTCCAGGCTCTTATACTCGATGCATGGTCTTTCCCCCTCCCCCTTCACAACACCCCAGGATCTTATCATCTGTACATGCTTGGCTCCCTCGTGTCCTATCGGCCCAACCGCGCATGCAAGGCAAGAAAATACGGGCTGTTCTCCATAGTTCATCCCGGTAACGTGATGTAATGGCAGCAGGAAAAGGTTGGGTAGACTTGTACGGTGGGCCTTTTCTGCGGGCGGCTCACAAGGATCCATAATAATTTCATCCATGCTCAAGATCACGATGTTGACTGCGACCGTATGAACAAGTTCGGATGTGACGGAGCACGTCGTGTTCGTCTATTACGGTTGGTGCACGGTGCACAAAAAAACGTTGTTTGGGCCGCTGGAGTGTCCGATAGGCTACCAGAGCGTTTCGCCGTTTTTTTTTAGATAGAGTTAATCAAAAACACGCCGCTTGGTTACTACCTTTCAGGCACAGGAACCGTATTAGCCGTAAATTTCTGAATCGCTGGAGTCAGCCTGCGGGGTAACGTTGACCACACCTACGTTAGCTCTGACTCGGCCGTTTATGATCTGACGCGGGCTGTATAGTGCTGTCTCAGTGGTCTGCCGTGCCGTGCTCCCTCGACTCCTTACCTATCAATCTGCTCATGGAGGGGGACTTTTTTGCGATCTGCAGCCCCTGCCATGTTGCCTGGCCAAGTGTCGTCCGTCTTCTGGTTGATTCGTGGGGCTCTCGTATACAAGAGAGTGCTGCCCTTGGCGTGTTGGACGCGCCCCTACATACACGAGAAAAAGGTTCCCTGTAGATCGCTGCTCGTCTCCCCACTTGCACTGAAAACCTCGCACTGAATCTCGAGGTTGGCCAGCGGAACACGTTGGATTCTGAAGGGATTGTTGCGTAAAATACAGTGGGGAAGATGCTGACTTGGAGTATGTCAGCCAAACGATGTCTTTTGTTGATGTTGATGCTGTTGGTGATGGGTGGCATCAGGCAAACCCACTCTGGATGATCAAGGTAGCATTTTGAGGCGAGTTCCGTCTAATCCCTGTTTGGTAATCATAGTCGGTTGATGACAAGACGATGCCGAGAGAATGGCGGGAAAGTTACGATTGCTATCCTCACAGTAACGTTGTCTGTCGGAAACTCCTTTTCCATCGAGTGAGCATGTCGACACCCTTCTCACCGTCCAATACGGTATTTTCTTATTACCGACAATTGCCCATTGGAGTCTGTGCATCCCTGTTCCTGCATTCACATACTGTGTCACTCGGCTGGCGCTTGCATTCAGGCAAGGTGAGTTGTTCGCTCGTGAATGTGAAGGACAATTTCTCCGTACATAAACGCCGGCAACCATTGGCGTAGAACCTTCAAGTGAAATTATTCCAGTCTGGCCTGGCGCAGATGCAACCATTCGGCAGATTAATTCTATCTGCTTCTAGCAGGCGGCATTTCGAAATAACGCCATCGCCGAATTGAATTTACAGCAGAAATCTTAAGCTTCAGGGTAGTAATTGTCAACATCGTACCATGGCCAAGGCCTTGTTCCTTGTCAAGGTTCGGAGTGTGTTGCCGACAAAAACTTTGGGAATTGCTTGGCTCCACGCGACAAGCGGAGCCGAACCGTTTTGCCCAGCAGGAATGGAATGCGGGAATCGAAGACAATCGATCGGATATATCCTCAGTTTCTAGCATTAAGAAAAATCAAGGATAAAAATGGGCCGTTTTTGTAACGGTCAAAGCGGCTCAGATCCCAAGATATCGAGAGTCCGTCGGTTCCAAGATCTTGGATTTTCGTTGTTGAGGCTTTTTTATCCAATCGTTGACGTCAAGTTGCTTTAATTTTATGCAACTAATTCATAAATACGAAGTCTTGAGTCTAAGGCTAAATGAGGGCTGCAGACTGCAGTGAAGATCTCTGGTGTGATCGAGGATATCGGCAATACGGGTTACGGAAAAGGGGATACACGGATTGAATTGAATTTCTCAAGATACCGTGTATTTTTGCCGTCAGCTGTAGACAAGGTAAGGCTGTCGAGGTCCAGTGTCCAAGCTTGAGCTGTCAATGCCCGGCTCGTAACCTTTTTAGATTTTAATCTGGCTATTTTTACACAGGCGAAATTAACAGTAAGGCAATGAATGGGATTCGTCCCGCCGTATAGCAAACAACTTTGATCTCAAAAACCGTATTCCTCAACGTGGCCATGTCTCGTGCGGCCCATGGATGCTGATGTGACATTCCCAATTGAGCTGTGTCTCCACCTCCTTTCTTTTTCTCCTTTTTTCCCCTAACACCATCTTCCCCGTATTGCAGAAGTTCCTGCATTTCATCATTTCACCAGAGCCCGAGGAGATTCAAACTGTTCTTCTCGAGTCTCCAGAACCAACGAGAACTGCGATCGACAGGGGGTCGTTTCATGTGCGTTGGTCCACCGTAGGGTGACGAATGAGGCTTGACTCTGCTGAGGTTAGCGCTCGTATTCCTCCGTCCTCACCACGGCCAATGCGGATAAGCGGGATATGAGAGGCCGAGGCTCCATCTGACAACTCGGCCGAACCATAAATATGGCTATACGAGCCAGCTTTTGGGTCTTGAAATTACTTGGTTTGTTTGCTCATCACTTGAGACTATGACGTGAGACTTTATCTGTGACGCTTGAGTTGACTGATGGTGAATGATGTAATTTGGTACTGTTCTATGAGTGATAAATATGTTTGGATGAGTGATGAGTGATGAGTGATGAGTGAATTGCTCTCTTGCCTTCTTGCTAACCAAACTCATCAGTGTTTTACCAAACCTCTATTCTAAACTCAACTACAATCCGGCGGACGCATTTGAAATGAGATCTAATGAGATTGGGAGAAAAATGAATGTAACTGAGCCGGTAAGGCAGCTACAATTGAGCACAGTTGGGTAAGCTGTGAGAGTAAGATGAAACCGTCACTCAGCGCCTCATAGTATTATACTTGGGTGAACAGTTTTCGTAAATAAATAGCCCTTTGCAAGCATTACAGCAACTGGACTTCTGTTATGTTGGTCTTTTTAACAGTAATAAGGCATGTTGCCAGCTGTCTTAATGCTGGTCTTAACAGCCTGCCTGTATGCGAGATACTCCTGATGTAGAGTTATTTATACCTGGCTAATTGATATGCTAAAACCAAAGGAAATTTCTCCATACTATAACCATATGCTTGGCTTCTAACACCTCAAATTCAGAGTATGAAAATACTCACTAGTTGCTAAAATAGTCTGATATAAGTAAGAAGTATAACTTTTAAAGTGCCGAATTAGTCTAGGGTAGTCTTCAGTAGGTTGATTTCTATTTATTTATTAATATAATTCTTAAAATAATGATATAAATATAGTACTTATTCCTTTACAAGTAATAATTATAGTATTTGATATTTCCTATTTAGATATACTACATAACACCAGCGTTATTCCGTTTCAACAGTCTAAAAGCTTCCTCATTCTGCGGCTTCTTGAGTGAGAGCAAGTGGCCACCAACCAAGTCTGAAACGAACTGACGACTGGGATCCCGAGAAACGGCTCGGGAAACATGCGGAGGACAGCATGTTGGCATTTTGGATGGCCACAAGCACGCTTACTCAATGCCAACCAGCCAATTATCGGCGATAGTATGGCTGGAGGTCTGGAACGATAGAATTTATGCCAAGGTCCTGGTGGCTTTGCGATACGTGCCTGATTCTAACGAGTATTACCCCCGATTTGCGTTTCTTGTTTCAGTCTGGACATCTGAGCAACAAGTTTGTTAACCAATCGCTAAGGTCGAAATCGTCGGGACCGACGATTAATTCATTTGACAGTCTTTGGATATCCCTCTCTACCGGTAAACGACTGGTCATACCGCCCTAGCGATGTTGCCCCCGCGCCGTGGCGTCGACAATAGCTGTTAGTTCCTGGGCGCAAAGCCTCGTGCAGGCAAACAACTCCTAGGCCATTCCAGAGTCGTACAAGGCCGTTAGCCAAGGCGCATGTTTGTCCTGACAATAGCAGTGGCTGGGGACAATATCAATAGCAAGTCTCTAGAGAGAATACGGATAAGATCGCCTATTGTCAGATCGTAGTCGGAGATCCGATTCCATAGGGAGATTGACTCATCATTCCCGAATTCCACTTCTGCTTTGACCTGCTTTCCGACTTGCTGGGAACCAATCATGTATCGATGATCATACCCTGGAAACGTCTGTGGGTTGGTTACACTGCGTACGATAAGGCTTGAGCCTATTGCTTTTTAGCTTGGTGAGGCTGAGTCTTATCACCAGAAAGCAAACATGACGAGATCTCGATACGTATGTAATTCAGGTAACTACACTTATACTGGATCATAAGGAGATGCAAATCAGCGGCAAATACGTGGATTCATCTGTTGTGATTGTTCCTGGCCAAATCTAAAATGTGCGGCGTCTTGGAATGCAATCCATTTTCAAACCAGCCCTAGCGTAATGCTTCCACCAACTCACCACTAGCATAATGGAAGCGAACCAGGCATTCGGCAAGACCCTACCGGAATCACCGCAATTCCTTTAGACCCAACAGATCGGACGGTTGGACCTGTGATATGATTCTCAGCGTCAGATGCATGCAGGGTTGGACAACATAATGCAAATCTGCAGCCAGTGCCGAAGTGCCACAAAGTATCGTTGGTTTCACAGCATGGTTAAAACGCTGTGCGACCCTCCCCTGTCCCTTTGTCCTCCTCAGTTGACTGTTTTGGCGACTTCGTTTCACCATGACGCTCAGCAGGCGGTCTCTCATCCTGGGAACGTTATGCCTGCTGTGCGATACAGCGGCGGCTCAGTCTCCTGATTCTACGCTCACAGATCCGCCGAAATGTGTTGTTAGTACTACGGTTCTTGGACTTGATGACTTGATCGCTGACGGGTACATAGGTCGAATGCCTAACCGAGATTCTGAACCAAAGGGAATATGCAGAGATGGGACAGGATGCGATGTGTAGTAGTAAGCCGTTTGCCAAAGCGATGGGTGTCTGCTTGATGACAAAGTGCTCTATGAGACAGACCATGGGTGAGTGGTTCCAAGAAGAAGGATTTGTTCCACTGGGGATGTTAACGTGTGGACAGACTTTATCAAAGCGTCGTCGGCTGCATGCGGGATCCCGCCGACCAACAATACAACCTCGTATCGAGTAAACAGCACCGTCTTATTTGCATTTGCTCTCGTCTTCTTCGTCTTGAGGATAGTAACCAAGTTCCGGCTTGGCCTAACGTGGGGGATTGACGATACCCTGACAAGTTTGTCGGTCGTGAGTTTATTTGCCTGGTGCTGCTGTGACTGTGCTTACGATGGAACAGGCAGTTATGATTCCGTATTATATCGTGATGCAGATCAGTGAGTCTTGCCTTTTCTTCCCCTACCTTTGAACATAGTTTGTTAACCTCGGACTTTTCAGTGCTTGCATTGGGACTTGGCCTTGACATGTGGTTTATAAGCGATAGTCAGATCATACTGATTTTCAAGGTTGGACCAAGGTATGCTCGCTCATGATGACCAAACTGACATTGTGGCTCTCCAGTTGTTCATCGCCATCGAAGTTTTGTACCTGACCGCAATGGTCCTCATCAAAGCAGCAATCTTGTGCTTCTTCCTACGGATCTTCCCCGACCACAAGTTCAGAATTATAGTCAAGTGCACCATGGTCTTTCTCAGTCTTATCTGGGTGGGGTTCTTCATCTTCATCTTCTTCCAAATCCAGCCATTTTCGCTGTTCTGGAATGGGTGGCAGCAAAAGAAGGGCCTTCTTATTCTGACCGGGTTCACTAACTTTACCCTGCCGCTTGCGGGACTGAATCTACTGCTGGATATCTGGATGCTCATCCTGCCCATGACGCAGCTCTGGGGTATGGGACTGAAGCTTAAAAAGAAGCTCGGTGCCATGAGCATATTCGGTGTTGGGATATTGTAAGTGCTTTAATGGAAGCATTATGGTTTATTGGCTAATTTCATAGTCTCACAATTGTCGCTGTGGTTCGAGTTCACGAACTTGTGGCTTTTCTACTCTCTCAGAACTTGACAGGTAGATGATTTCAGTCAGTTGTACAGACCACGAGCTAACGTATCAACCAGTCTCCCACGCACAATCGGCGTTCATGTGGTCAAACGTGGAGATTTCAGTCGGCGTCATGGTCGCTTGCATGCCGCACATTCGGCATCTGGTGAGGCATATAACATCGCGAATAAGAGCAAGGCAGGGGACAGAGACGACACACAACAACGAAAAGATATTCGTAGATCGATCGCTTGTGACTATTGAGGTGGGAGACTCGCAGGCGATTGAGTTGAGCGACAAAGGTGGACTATTGACAGCGAATACTTGTACGACGGCTTCTTCAGCAACGAGAGTTGGGACAACGTCGACGACGAAAGATGGGACAAAGGATGGCAAAACACATGCGTCAGTCAGCTTTGCAAGCGATGGAGATACCGAAGTGTAAGATTAGTGTAGTAATGACTCGGTGTGAGAAATATAACAGGGAATTCGAATCAATCGCGATGTGTGATCGAGATGATGGCCGTGATCGACTAGACTAGCAGGCATCGTGAAGTGTCAAGTGGGTTCTTCTGGTCGGTGAATTTTCTAGCGCCATCTGATAAGGCCACTCGTTGCTCGCTACTGCAAGCACATGCACGCCAGGAACAGATCCACAGTGGATTGATGATTGTGTCATTCATTAAATATTTATTTATTTTGTTTGGTATCGTCAACATCATTAAGACATGAGCCATTTATCGGCAAGTGTATCCACCGTCAATGACAAGGTCAGAGCCAGTGGTGTAAGTGCTAGCATCAGACAAGAAGTAGACGTAGGCCGCCTTGAGCTCCTTGGCATCGCCGTTGCGGCCCATGGGGATCATGCTCCTCCAGAGCTCCTGGGTCTCGGCGTCGATGAAGTCGGAGAGGCCCGTGTCAATGTATCCGGGGGAGATGCTGTTGACGCGGGCAAAGTCGCGCCACTCGTTGGCGAGCGATCGCGCCATGTGGATGCAGCCGGCCTTGGCCACGTTGTACGAGGTCTGCTCCTGCGGGAAGTTGGCGATGTGGCCCGACATGGAGGCGGTGATGACGAAGGAGCCGTGGCCCTGCTTCTTGAAGAGGGCGCCGACGGCCTTGGCGCAGTAGGCGGTGCCGTTGAGGTCGATCTGGATAACGTGGTCCCAGTCGGCAGCAGAGCCGTCGACGACACCAGCGTTGGCGGTAGCACCGGCGCTGAGCAGTTAGCATCAATCGACTCAGTGTGTATGGAATGGGAGACTCACTTGGCGACAAAACCATCAATCTTGCCAAAGTCCTTGACAACCTCGCCGACAAATCGCTCAACGTCGTTGTAGTCGGCAGCATTGAGCTTGTAGGCCTTGGCCTTGACGCCGTACTCCTTAGTGAGCTCCTCGACGTTCTTCTCGGCGCCCTCCTTGCGGGAGGCGTAGGTGATGGCCACATCGGCGCCCATCTCAGCGGCACCACGGGCAGCCTCGATGCCCATGCCGCGGGGTCCGGAGGCGCCGGTGACGACGACGACCTTGCCCTTGAGGCTGAGGAGGTCGAGGATGTGGTTGGCCTTGGGGATTTGCTGAACCATGATGACGGTGGTGGGTTTGTTTGGGTATTAAAAAAATGGAAGAGAGGGTTGAGAATGAAGAGGGGAAATGGGATGGGAGGATGCTAGACTATTTGTACGGCATTGAGTGTCTGCTCAGATCATGGCGTGGTCCAAAATAAAAGCAGCAAGCCCAAGGAGCTGAGCTGTAATGGAGGGGATGGGTCCAGTGATGTCATGGAAGCAGAGAGACCATGCAGTGCTTCTTGAGCTAGGCTAGGAAACAGAAAAACGAGGGGCATCGGCGATTACAAAGAGAAGAGTATCCACTTCCATACTCTCAATGGGTTGTCTGAAGCTCCAGATTCCCTGCAAGCCCCTCCATTGTCGCTGCAAGACGCGTCGAGGGGTAGAGAGTCTGTTGGGTGACCACATGCTTAGTTAGGTAGAGGACAAGTCTCGGTGGGACGCATGAACCCATGTGAACTAACGCGAGAATGTTTTATTGAACCAATTGGCTTTTGTTTTTAGACTTTTTGAGTGGTGAGACGTGGACAGACAGACAGACAACGAGGCGGGGTGATGAGCTTGTGTTGCCAACCCCTCTAGACGCAATTACAGTCAATTGCAACAGCAACTGAATCGGTAGATGGATTCTTTCATCATTGATCCATAATTGAATCTTATATCTTGCCAAATACCACCGAGAATAAAGTCGGATGGAGTTGAGAGTGGATAAATTGAGCGTCATTCTCCCGTCTCAAGCTCCTCCCTCCCTCTTCCTTGCTTAGAGCGCATCAACGACCCCGCAGAGCGGCCGGCTTCACCGTTCCTTATTCAGTTTAGCTTGGGAGGGAAGCAACCTTGTTGGATTGGCTGAGCAACAGCGGGAGCAGAGAATTAACGTGTCAACGTGTTCCGTGTCAGACGATTAATTGCCTTATCCCGGCCCGACAGGGAGCTACCCTAGATTGAAATCGCGATGATGAGTTAGCATCACCCAATGCTGACTTATCCGCGATAGACGGATAGATAATACTGAGTAATGCTTATCGCGTATCATTAATACCAGAGTCATCAATTTTTGCGGGTGTAATTGTTCATGTAATGCTTATCACACTGACCGAGACAGACACGGAAAACGTGGTAAAAGAGGGGTTGCACAAGAGTCGAGGCACATGAAGCCACTTGTTGAGAGTATCACCCAAACATCATTCAATTGGACATGGAGAGCATCATAAAACTTGTCTTATTTACGGTAGGTCGAACACAACCCTTGATGCATGCATGCATGCACGCCCAGACCTCGACGTCGCCGCTTTAAATAAGGTATCGGAAATCCCGCTTCATCCTCAGAGCCTCGTCGGGGCTGTCCATGACCTCGACGGCCGCCGTATGCGCAGCCACATCCTGGCGCGTCTCCCAAGCATTGGCCTCTCCCCTCTCGAGCTTTTTGTTGAGGTCGATCAGCACCAGCCGGAAGATGTAGCACCCGACCACTGTGACGCCAAACATGGAGAGCACGATGCCGTAGCTCTTGCGGTACCCGTTCTCCTTGAGGTCCCAGACGTACGAGCCCGCGACGTTGCCGAGCTGGCTGAAGGCGTTGATCATGGCGATGGCCACGGCGCGTTTGGCGGGGGGTCGTGGGAAGGACGAGCTGATCCACGAGTAGAACACGATGAAGCCCGCGTAGGACGCTGCTTGGAGGAAGAGTGCGAGGTAGCGCGCTGCCACGTTCTCGGTCGCCATGCTGATGATGAAGCCTGTCGTGCCGATACCGATTGGGCCAACGATGTGCCAGAACTGTTTGTTGTTAGTAAAATTGCGCGACATGACATACAATTGAACTGACCTTTTCTTGGGTTCTGTCCGAGTGCCAGGCGTTGATGACCGAGACAATACAAGAGAACACCCACGGAGGAGCGCTCATCAACAGAGTAGGCACGTATCCGAAGCCAAGAGTCTCTGTCAAACTGGGCTGTTCAATTGTCAGCGACGCGCATGCGATTGACATCAATTGACTTACGAAGAAAGCATTAAACGAGAGACCAACGACATAAGCAGTAAAGGTCAGCATCATGATGTAGATCTTGAGATCCTTGACCGCAAGCTTAAGACCGTAGAAAGCGCTCTCCTCAGAAGAATCCTCGTCTGCCTCGCCGACATCCTCAATCATACGAAGCTGCGCAACCTGCCGCTCCTCCTCCGTAAAGCCGCGCGAGTTATGCGGCAGATCGGGGAGAATGAACGCAGCGGAGATGGCGATGCTCATGGTGATGGCGCCCTCAATCCAGAACAGCCAGCGCCATGCCGCGTGGCCCAGAACGCCCTGCATGTTGGACAAGACGCCGGCGCCGACGAGCGCGGAGAAGGCGTTGGAGATGAGGTTGCCGCAAAACAGGATGGCATTGCGCTTGGTCAGCTCGCGGCGCGTGTACCACTTGGACAGGATCAGAAGAGCACCCGGCAGAAAAGCTGCTTCGACAAAGCCGAGGAAGAATCGAATGCAGACCATGCCGGCGAAGTTGTGGACACTACCCGACAGCGTCGAGATGAGACCCCACAGCAGCATCGCAGCAGAAATGTACAGCGACGGACGCTGGATGCGGTTGATGAACATGTTGGAGGGCACCTGCATGAGGATGTACCCGACGTACAAGATGCTCAGGCACGTCGCGTACTGGTTGTAGCTGAGGTTCAGGTCCTCCTGCAGACCCTTGAGGCGCGCGGCGGCCATGTTGTTGCGGTCGAGGTAGTTCATGATGTAGATGAGCACGAACAGGGCGCAGCGTGTGTCGAGCTTGCGCTTCATGCTCTTCTCGACGGCCTGGCGGTGCTGCGAGTCCATGGCGAAGGCGGCTGCGGCGCGGGATTCGGGGTGCGACTCGACGCTGAGCTTGGCCGAGGCGACGTGGTCGTCTGGCTTTGCTTGATCTGCCATGGTGATGGTGATTGATCAAGACTCGGTGGGTATCTGTAGAGTAAAAACACCGTGAGCTACCAGTCTCACGCAAACGACAACACCTAAGAAGCAAGACTCAAAAGGACTGACCTTATCCGGGCATGATGAACCCTTTTTAAGAAACGGACCAGGCGCTGGCAAAATACCGGCTGCAGTGACACCCGTTACATCATTGAGCAGCAAGTATGGTGTAGCGCGGAGAAGAGTGCTGAGAGTATGGAGAATATGGGGAAGAGGTAAGGGTTTATCCGCGTAGGTTAAGCCTGATTAGGCGACTATCGCGGGTTCCCCAGAGGTCGACAGTCACCCTCGCTTGCAATTGAGGCAGGATTTTCTGAACCGGTGCTGGGTGTTGCAAATTTGAGTGTCACTGGATGGGTTGCGCAAGGACCCAATGGTTTGTGATGGTGGAGTGGTGAGTGTAGATCTTTGCTTTTTGGAGAGGGGCTCGGAAGGGGGATAGAAAAGGGTGGTAGAGGCTGAGATTGAGGAGCTGGTGATAAATCTGGAGAAATTACAAAGATTGTAAAAAACAGATCCAAGACTCAGAAGTTTAGTTCTATGCAGTTGATTCAGTTTAAAGGGTACATGAGGCTGTATTGGCTTATTAAGATAGCTCCAAAAGAACACAGCCCATCTCGCAATTCTGTCCTCCACACGCCTCCAAACATTGCAACGTTGGAGAGAATGCGGAGACTCCGCAAAAAGCCAACTGAGGGGAATTAACCAGCGAAAGCCCGTGCAAACCCCGGCAATACCAGTAGAAAAAAAAGGCCCGAATGCTAGACACGTCCGGAATTACTGCTTTCAGAGCTGAAAATCAACACTGACTCGCAAGGCAGCAGCATTTAAAAAATTCCTGCCCGTGGGGAAATACGTGGGGGTCTTTTTTGGTTGCTATTGGGGTAGAATGGGGTTTCGAGGAACAGAGTTTTCGACTGTTAATAATTGACGGGGTCTGGATGGGGCTCAACAACGCCCCAGGCACGGGAATTGTCGGTCAGGATTGGGGTTACGGGTAATGATAGACCCAAATTCCAGGGACATGGTCGTGGAACTCGGCAATAGGAGGGTGACAGTTACCCCCAGGTCGATCATTGACGTTTGGTGATGGTTGGGGCTTGGTGTTGGAGGTGATGCCAAGAGCGGTTTGACGGGACGCGGAAGACAATTCTACGGCCTTGGCGCATGGAGTTTTTCTAGAAGGGACTGATGCCACCTTGGAATTGAGGCTCTTTCGGTAAATGTCAGTGAGTCGTTGTGTTCATTTGAGTGGATGCGTTCCCTTCAACCGGGCATTAAACGCGACGCGCATGTACAGTGGATGTTCATAAAATGCATTCATCAAAGAAACACATGCGCTTTTCGCGCTCATCTATCGCTATGCTCTATAATCACTAACAATCCACCATAGATTACTCCAACCGCCCAGCCTCACTCGTCTCATCCCTCGACTGCTTCAGAAACGGCACCAGCGTCGTGCCCCCCGTCCCCGTCAACTCCTCCCCGTTCTTCTTCGATGAGCTACTCGCCAGGTTCTGCGGCCCGTCCTTGCTCCCGCTCCTCGCCGGCAGGATGATGTACCGCGTCACGATCTGTATGTGCTTGTTCCTGAACACCGTGAGCGCCTCCGTCGCCGCCGTGAATGCAGCCTGCAGACGTTCTTGCGCAGGTGTGCTCGGTGTTTGAGAAGCTAGTTCGCGGATACTGCCCTTGCGGGCGACGTGTGTTAAGAAGCGGCGGTGAGGGCCCGGCATGTAGTCTTTTACTATGTCGTGGTAGCTCCTCTCGCCGGCCTTTTCGGTGTTGTTGCCGCTGGTTATGTGCTCTACGCCCAGCACAACATCGAAGAACTGGATCAGGGAGCTTTGGCCGTTGCTCCCCCCGCGGAGGTGGCGCCACTCGCCTTTCCCATCGCCTTCATCGTAGAAAACGCCTTTTGGCAGACCCGCTGCCTCCATGTTTTTACTCCCCGCCAAGAATGGGCGAATCTTGTAGTAGAACGTCATAGGATCGCACTTCTCATACATGCGCTCTAACAAAACACCGACGCTGTCGATGCAAGACTTGAGCTGTTGGAGGGCGGAGATTATAACGTCGTAGTCTCGTGTCTTGACGGCTTCGAGCGCCTCCATCATTTTGGGGATGATGGTTCCTGCGCGAGCTTCCATGGCGACGCTGATGAGGAGGAACCATTTTTCTGACTCTGTGCCGGTGAAGGTGTGCAGCGTGTCGAGGTGCTCGAGATCAGTAAAGTCTTCGCCTGAGCAGGAGAAGTTCCATAGGTTGGCTGCGGCGTATGAGAGAACGGGAGGGAGTTCGAGGTGTTTTGAGACAGCGAGGAAGGGAACAGTGATTTGTGGGGGTAGAACCTAAGACTGTCAACATCTTATCACATTAAGTAGAGAGATTGAGCTTACCTGCGCAGGCTTCTCTCCACCCCAGACATAAGCATGTGTTAGGAACGCCAAGATGGAATACGCCCTCCTCCACTCAGGCTCAGAGCGTAGTCTCTCCGTTGATAGAACAGGAAGAGTATCGACAGCACGTCTTATATCGAAGTACTTGATCAGAGCTGGGAGATGCTGGATGATAAGCTCCCATGGCTCGTAGTATGAATCGGGTAGTTGTTTGAGGGGACTGTGCTCAGGGAGGAAAGCATTGCTTGTCACGGCGAACTCTTTTAGTTCGGCTGTGAGCTTGATGCGCGGGAGGTGGTACGTGACAGCGTGTGGCGACATTTTTAGCTTAATTATTTCTAAATGCAGAGAAGCTTGATGGAATAGGTAGAGAAGATGTATAATCTCAATTGTTTAGCAGAGCATCAGTCTAAAATACAATTGTCAAGCCCATGGGCCATTTCTTGTTTTTCTCACTTCCGTCTTCCGTGTACTTGAACCTCCGTCTCCGGATCTCCGTAGAGTTTCTCATCCGATCCGTGTTGTGCCCGCGTGACCAATCGCTGGACCTCGCTATATCTAAAATGGATAATGACGTCCACCACGCGGATGTCGGGACGCGGATGTGCGGATACGCGCTGAACTTCCGTGCTTCCGCTAAAAAATTGGTGGAGGCTTCACGGAACATAAAGTGATTTCGCAATCCCACTCACAGACGGATCATACGAGTTCAACCACATCAGTTCATTACATCACATTTCATTATTTGCTTGTCAATTACAATGGAGCTTTCTGGATTCGTCGAGCGTCTGAGGAGCGGTGCTGCCGCCAAGTTTCCCAGCGATGCTAACTCCCTCGACTTTGCCCGCCATTTGGACTCGCAGGATAAGCTAAGCCATCTTCGGGACGAGTTTGTCCTGCCTACCAAGAAGTCCCTCAAGAAGAAAGCCCTCGACGGTTCGCTTCGTGAGTACGCCTTTTCTCTCAATGAAGATATAAACTAATTGTTTTAGCTGGCGCAGTCAATGGCACGAATGGTCACAGCAACGGCAACGGCTCAGCAGCCGATGACCAACAATGTCTCTACTTCGTGGGCAACTCTCTCGGCGCTCAGCCAAAAGCTGTTCGGGAATATCTCAACGCTCAACTCGAGACATGGGCTTCTATTGGTGTCAACGGACACTTCAGCGCTCTTGGTAACTCACCGCTTCCAGCGTGGCAGGACCTCGCTGAGGACTGCGCCATCAAGTCGGCAGACCTCGTCGGTGCTTCTCCCCATGAGATTGTCATTATGAACACACTCACAGCAAACCTGCATCTCCTTATGGCGAGCTTTTATAAGCCGAATGAGAAGAGACACAAGGTTATTCTGGAGTGGAAGCCGTTCCCTAGTGATCACTATGCTATTGAGAGTCAGGTCGTTTGGCACGGTCTTGACCCCGAGAAGAGCATGGTCAAGATTCACCCTAACGAAGATCACATCATCACAACTGATTTGATTCTCTCGACTATCGATGAGCATGCTGAGGATACAGCTCTCCTCCTCCTCCCTGGTATTCAATACTACTCCGGCCAACTCTTCGACATCCCCCGCATCACAGCGTACGCGCAAGCAAAGGGCATCGTCGTCGGCTGGGACCTCGCCCACGCTGCCGGAAACGTCGAGCTCAAGCTGCACGACTGGAACGTCGACTTTGCATGCTGGTGCACGTACAAGTACATCAACGCCGGCCCGGGCTCCATCGCAGGCGCCTTCGTCCACGAGCGCCACGGCAAGGTCGAGCTCGACAGCGCCACCGGCAAGGCTACGTACCACCCGCGCCTCATGGGCTGGTACGGCGGCGACAAGAGCGTGCGCTTCAACATGGACAACAACTTCATCCCCACGGCGGGTGCAGGTGGCTTCCAGCTCTCCAACCCGTCCGCCATCGACCTCGCCAGCTTGTCCGGCGCGTTGTCAGTGTTTAACAAGACGACCATGCATGATCTGCGCTCTAAAGCGCTAGTGCTAACGGCCTACGCGGAGTACCTGCTCGACCAGATCTTGGCTGAGAGTTCAGACCCTGAGCTGTTCCGTATCATCACGCCGAGGGATCCGCTGCAGAGGGGCACGCAGCTTAGTTTGCTGTTGAAGGATGGGCTGTTGGATAATGTCAGTGCGGCGCTGGAGGAGAATGCGGTGATCTGCGATAAGAGGAAGCCTGGCGTTATTCGCGTGGCGCCTGTGCCGTTGTACACGAGGTTCGAGGATGTTTGGAAGTTTATGCAGATTTTAAGGACGGCTTTGCCTTAGATGAAAAGATAGATAATGATTTTTAATGAAGCATGATTTTGGTTAAATTTTGGGGTCCTAGTGATGTCTACCGAAGGAGTTATTGATTGGCCAGTTGATGTGCACAATCATCCATCGCTGGAAGTTATCTTCGTTCTTGATTTCTTTTCGCACCGAACAATCGTCAGCACTCACAGCTGCATGATGGCAGCTTCCAGGCATTGAGCCATATGATCTATCACATTACATCCCGCATATCATCGTCTTACTCGGCTAGACATGGCATTCTATAACCGAGGACCAACCATCATCTTATCTTGCATCACGACGCGCAATCCTCGTCGGATCTGATATCAGGAACATATCCGCTGATCTGACAGCTCCGAACTTCCGCACCGACCGATTCGTCGTTGACGTTTCACAGATGATGCGTCAGGTCAATACCACCTCCCGCGTCCAACAGCGCAAACAGGTTCAGAGCCGACCCCGAATCAGCTTCATTTCCCACCGGCCCGCCCCAGTAGCTTGGATCAGGTGTCTGCATCATACTCTCGCTCAAACCCAAAAACGCTGAATCCAAGTCCCCAAACAACGGCGAACCAACATTTTGTAGACCGTTATGTTGTAGGAACGTCCTGTCCAGGGATTCCCTCCCCCTAGAGGACGGCGTTGCCATTGACTGGCCTGTGAAATTGGGTGATGAGTCCATCGTGTCGGAGGGTATGAGACCAAACAATTGGCTCGAGTTTTCAGTTCGTCGCTGTCGTTCGGCGAGCTCGCGCTTTTCAAGGTACTCGAGGGCGGTTGTTAGAAGGGATTGGGCGATGAGTGAGTATTGGCCAGCGTGGGTGTCGTGCTTGGAGCAGTGGTCTAGGGCGTGGATGGCCATGCGGGTGTATTTCTCAAGGACGCGGCCGAAACCACCGAGGAGACCGACTCCGAGAACAAGAGAGCTAGCAAATAGCCATGATCTGTGATAGTTAGCACCAAGTGTGAATCTTATTTCAATGGGGACTTACACAAGAATGGGAACATGCCCAACAAGAATCCCCTTCTGAATGAGATCCAATATCGGATCAACCATGAGACTCGCCGCGTCAATACAAGCATCAGCAAGTTTCGACTTCCCACTCGTCAAAGCAGATCGTCCATTGGAGTTGACCGCGCCATCCGATAGTCGTCGACAAAGCTCGTACATGAGAAATGGTCTCGACACCAGCATGACGGCGTAGTAATACGTTGCCAATATCTGACAAGCACCACTCGCCTGAGCTCTATCCTGAACCTCCGGATTCGCAACTATATCCTTAAGTTGCTTCAGCCACCGCGAAGACCAATCTCGTAGCTGAAGTGATATCCCCTCCGTAAGCTGCAGCGACACTTTTCGCCGTGAGTAAATCTCCGTTACAACGCCCTCAAGCACCAAGAATATCTGCACTGACGCATTCAACAAATCCACCGGCTCTTCAACATTCTCATCAGGACTCTGATACGGAACCGTACAGTCAACATCCGACGTAGCAGGCGGTCTGCCCATCGACGAACTCAGAAACAGATCAACGACGCGTATACTCTTCCAGAGCCGATCGCGCTGTCTGTGGATATCAGGTCCGAAACGCGCGTTGACTTCTGTTCTGTGAATGCCAATAGAGTAAGCTGCGCGTACGGCTGTGCCGAAGAAGAGAAACGCCCCGTTGATCTGGCATGAGCACAGCATGTAGAGTGTAATGAGCGTGAACATCTGGACTGTTGAGACGCTGAGATTGCCGGTGAGGTTGGAGTATGCCTTGTCGCGCGCGTACTCAAAGTAATCCTGTGAGCGCTCCTCATCGTTGATCTTCATTCCGATGGCTAGGACGAGGAAGTTGACAATGGTTGTAGCGTCGTCTTGCTTCTGGTCCATGTTCGCCCAGAGGATGAGATCATCTTGAAGACGTCGGTTAACGAATAGATCTACGAGTCCAGTCGCGATGGATAAATAATTCGACACTGCAAGGGGAATATCATCTGGATGAACGATGGGTATGCGGTTATCCCCTGGTATCCGCCTCGACTGATGTGCTGTTGCATTTTCAAGGACCGAATACCGACTTGACTGCGGCGCAAAAGCATTCTGCCCAACTCGTGTAGTGACGAGTTGTCTCACGCTCTGAAAGAATGAAAGAGGCGCGCAATCGCCTACGAAGATTAACTTTCCCTGCGCATCGCAAACCAACCTCGCCTCCCTCGGCACCTCCGTCTCATCCTCTGCATCAATCTGTCCCCCACTGTCTCTGTCAATCTGCGCTCCATTGCCCCTCACAGGCTCAGCAGCCGGCGTAGAAGGCGTAGTATGTCTAGTCGACTGCGCCCGCTCTGAAGTCTGTGGTGAGCGCACAGAATGTGCTTTACGCCGTCGCTGGGGCGAGTAATGACAGTCGTGCGGCTTCTGGCGACGCGTGCAGTAGCTGCAGGGCAATTTGCCGTCGCACTTGACTTTGCGGGACTTACATCCGTCGCAGGCGTTGGCGATGCGACTGCGGATGTAGCGCTCTGGTTCTGAGGGTTGCATGCTACGATGATCGATGAATGGGGGTTTTTCGGTGAAGGGCGCGGAAGCGGATGTGCAGAGGTGAGAGGGCGGAAAGACGCGGATGTTCGGACGTGGAAATTGTTAGTGCAGTCTCGGGCCGGCTTGAGATTCCGGGTCTTGGCTTGAGGCTGAGAATGGGGAATTATATAAATGCCTGACCCTCTTGAGATGGAAGAATTGATATGAGGTATTGGAAAGGTTATTTGGAGATATATTGTGTACGAATGTTGGATGAGGTGGTATTCGGTATAAGTGACAAACCAATCGCATGTGCATCTTGTGCATGTTCACATCCGACGAGACGGCACAGCGGCTATGTTCAGCGGATCAGCACTACTGTCCACTGGAACTCTTCTCACTCACAAAGCCCAATTGACCAGCCTCAATAGCTCAACTTCACTCATTAGGAAAACAGCAATACATCACTATGTCTCATTTCGTTCATCTAAAATCAGTAACTTTTCTTTTCTCGACTTCTCTATCAAGGGCTGCTGTGAAATCCCCAGTCGCAATCGCGCACTAATGTCTGTCTCACTTCTCATCTGTCCCGTCCAAAACCGCATCCAGCCTGCTTCACTGACCCAATCTAAGCAGCGCTGGTCTTTTGCTTCTTCGCGCCACCCTCACCATCATTACCAGCCTTGCGTTTCTCACCACTCTGAGCACCTGTCCCATGCCCTTTAGCTCTGGCTTCAATACCACGTTTCAGCATCTCTCGTCCCTCAGTGGCCTGTTCATCATCGAGCGCTGCCCGTGCGTTTTTTATCCCCCTGAACATCGGGAGGAACGACTTTCTCATCTCTTTAGGTGTAAGATTCAACCGGCATTCAAGGCTGTCGGACTTGTCGAAAGCATCACTGAAGTGAAAACAAAGTTCTATGAGGATCGGCATGCTCTCGACCCAGAACTCTTTGTCCTCAGGATGGTGATGCATTAGCTTCGCCACGATCGAGAAGACATGGCCAAGTTGACGCCATTCAGGATCATAATACTCAAAGCCGGGGCTTTTCAAATCGTATGCCAACACCCAGGCGTAGCGGTTGAAAGGCTGGTGCCAAGTTGACTTGATCAGCTCAAAGATGCAGATCTCGCGGACTGCACCAGTCATCCATTCCGGGAGCTTGATGTCCTTAGAAAGCTGCATCGCCCACCGGGTGCAACAGACCATCTCAATGACATCGTGGTAGGTATCGGCGACCTTGAGCATGTGAAAGATGGGCCGCTTCTTCTGATTGGTGCTGGCCATGTTGTTGATGATCTTGAGCATAGGCTCTGGTTCAAGAGTCCAGTTTAACAGAATGCCCTTGGTGCACTCTGTATGCACGTTGGAATCCCTGACCTTGGTATCAATGTTGGCAACGAGGATGTCCAAGCTGGAGGCTTGATTCTTCCATTGGTTTATGATCTTGACTTGCTCATCGCTAGTACCCGAGGACCGGATACTGCCAACATTGGAGCCGGCTACGACGAACAAAGCCACAGAGATACTTAAAAAGGTCAGCAATCTTGGAGAATACGCGTAGTTCCAAATAAGACTGCCTAAGTCGAGGGAAAGGTGTGTACATAGCACTGAATCCATGGATCTTCGACATATACAACAAGACGTTCCTTGTCGTCCATGCAGTACTTGTATGCCAACTCAAGAGCTCGAGTCAAGATTGGATTATAGTAACAGACCCAGCGAATGCAGTCAATCCTGTCAGTTGGTGCATGCCGGTCCTCTTCATCTATGGCCTGGTCATAGAGCAAACGTAGGCCACATGTCTGATCGTCACGAAGCCGTTTATACGTGCTGACAAGCTGGACTACTTCCGAACTCCCGAAACCCTCAATGCGGCTTTCCTCAATTTTCGGATCGAGAAGCTGTCTCATGGCAGACTTTGCGGTAGTCACAGTAGCCAGGAAGGGGGGTTCTTCCAGCGCGAGAAGTATCTTGTTTCGCCAGTCGAACGAATTCAAGACAGCCCTGCGGTGTTGCGGAGATTCCGATGTCGTATGGTTCTCGTGGCCTGGCGATTGGGCATAGCCCAAGTCGTCGATATCAGGATAGTGAGGGATATCCCACTGATAGCGATACTCTTCGATGAGTATCATGGGTGATGGCTGATTCGCCTCCGAACTTGATGAGGCAGTGATGAGTTAGCTAGTACGTGTTCAAAGGCAAGGCAAAAATATAAAACCGATTCTAAGCAGGTCTGTGTGAAAGGACCATGAAGAGAAATGTTACTTACCGCCGGATGGACGCTTGATTAGATACTTCATGTCCGGTATTCCAAGATCGAAAGGGACATGTGTCTCAGCCTTTCTGTATGCGGAGATTGAGGAGTTAAATAATGGCTGCACATGATGTTCATGCAGGAAAGAAAGCTCTAATTTGAGCTTGTCTAGCGAGATCGGAGGTGCTTGAGGCTCGCCCAAATCCTGCAGGCGCTGGGAGAGACTTTCGGATGGGCGTGTAGTTGTAAGAGATTCCAGAAGCAAGGTGTTGATCCTGATGGTCTCGAGTCCTGTAGAGGCGTCCGCTTCACCGAGACTTTCAGCTGCGTCCGCATCTACTGCTTCATCAGACTGTTTGGATTCATTTGCATCTTCGTCGGCATGCTCGGACTCATTCTTCTCTTCATTTCCATCATTGGAATCATCGCTGTATTCACTCCCATCTTCTTCGACTCCTTCAGATGCGTTTGTATCTTCGTCGGACTGATCGTATTCACTGTTGACCAATGGATCCTGGTCCACTGACGAGGAAGAGGGACGGTGATATCCTGGAAACTCAGCATTAGACGAACTCGTTGGGGCAGTCTTGGTGATCCATTTCCATGCACTTCGTCGTTTAATCAAATGGAAGAAAAGTAAGACCGCACGGTGGAGGTCTTCCATAGAAAAGAGTCCAGCGACAGCGGGTGCTGTCCCACCTCCGATTGTTTCAGGGGTTGGAAATCGATGAGCGTAGGCGCCTTGATCTCTGGAGTAGACACGATCGGAGTCCCAGTCTTGAGGGGCGAAAAGAAGTATCTGAACGGCATGTGCCAGGATAAACACGCAAGGCGAGATATTGCCTGGCGGGCCAGATGTCGAAACGGTTTTGTTGAGGACTGGGATCAAGGTGGGCTTCGTGCAAAGCTTTGCGACGTTGTGGATGAACCCCCTAACTTTTTCATCTCCGTGGTAGGTCAAGAGAACTACAAGTGGGTCAAAAATATGAACGTTCATGGCCCTGACATCAATTTCTGGTTGACTGTTGTGGCATTCTTTGTAGAGCGGCTCAATAAAGTCCTGGAAGTCCTGGTCGGCTTGACTCGCTCCGCGCATGGTCTTCTAAACCTGCGAGAAAGGCTCGTGTGGGTGAAAGACTGATCGGGATGCCGAGAAGTAGTCATGTGCAACGTAGGCGGCCTCGTGAACGATATCGGCTACTGCAGAAAGGACAATGAGCGGGTGGTGTGATGATACGGAGGCCAGAACTTACCGATAACATCAACATACGAGATCAACTCCTTAATGCTCTTGAAGGCGCAGTACTGAGCGATGTGGTTGGGGTCCTTGATTTCACGAGTCCACAACTTGTTGATTAAAATGCCCCTATCTCTCTGAGTAGCCGTATCGCGAGATTCCGGCCAGCTCATATCATGGACACGTGCTTGTGCATGTTTGGTATGCGAATAGTCGCAGTACTGCTCAATCCATTTCGGGAAGGTTAATTTGTCGTCATGCTTAGGTTGTTTGTTTTCGTCGAACATGCGCATCAAGCTGATGAAACGGTCATGAGACATCCTGCCAATTCGGATGCTTAGCCGTTTATTCGTTTCGAAAGATGCAAGCCCTTTGCAGTTTAGAAATTACCGAAGCCTGAATGTGCAAGAGTGATGGTGAGTCAATGCTGCTCGAACCGTCGAATATCGGCGCAGCTAGAAACGGCCGTCGGCGACGAGGGCGAGTTCAACTGATTCCGAGCACGGCTGCTTGTAATTGCTGAATCTTCCAGCTGGAATCTCACAAGCCTTTGGTTGAAATGGCGAGGGTTGTAGGAGCAAACGTTTCCAAGCGGGCCTGCTCAAAGGGGGCGGCCGGTCACAATTCCGAGCAGGCGTGCGTGAATCACGAACCACAGCAACGCAAGAAAGGTGAGGCTGGAGAAAGAAATGAAAGAGAAGCTGAAATCGAATAGAAGAGATAATATAGCCAGAATTGCGGTCACGTGAGTACAGTGTTATCGCAATTACTTTTAAAAAAAGGGAGGATGCCACCATTGGTAGATGACGCACAAAAGTTCAAGACCTCTGGTGTTGAGGTAAACTACACAGACGTGTTGATTGATTTAGTCCAGACCGTACCTGTAATTGACCTCTCCATTCTAAAATAGCTTCTAAAAGTCTTTTTTTGCATTTTCGTACCAGTCATTGCTCTTCTTTGACCTTCAGGGCCCGTCGTCATGCTATTGGACCCAATCCTGCGCACAATTCTCCAGCGCGCTGTACAGAGACCGCGGATTATCTGACAGTAATGCATAACAATAAGAAATACTGTAAGATTTAAAGATACGTTAGTTATAATACACATCAAGAACTCAGGCGATGAGTGGCAGTTCCATTTTTCTGATAGTTTGAACAGTTGACATCAAAGAAGCTTGCCGTAACCCAGAGGCTGAAGATCATAATTACCGCGATGGCTTTCTCAAGGCACTTTCGTCCATTGAATAGAGAAATCGAAGTCCAAGTCTCACGCCTTGTTGAGTGAAGGACTCAGAGACAAGATCCATGGCGATGCCCTTGCGCGATTTGGAGCTCTGAAACCAGCTCTTTTGCGTATCAAGTGATTGGAATACGTGCCAATGGCATTGCTGATATTGCTATCTGCTAGGCTTGAAAGCTTTGGACTGAAGGATAAGTCCTTTCCGTTGAAATTTGGAGGGCTCTCGACATGACTGTCGCCTTGTTTTGGCGACTCTGCTATTGACGTTCTGGGCGAGTTACCAGGATCTGGTAACTGGCCGTATTTCGTATCACTCACGATGTCTTCTCGGGATGGGATTAGTCGTGTGGCTGATGATATTTGACTCGAATAAGCATTGAGGAGTTTGAGCCGACCTCTCACGCAAAGTTCCTGCCGTCATTCCCATCTCGTCGCTGAGGCTTCTTGTAACTAAATTATCGCGGAATAATTTCAGACAAAGAAAAGAAGAAGCTAAATCAAAGGCTGCGCCGGAAGTCAGCTGGCAATTGCCGCAGTAACTGGCCACAGATGAACAAGCAGACAATGGTAACAAATATGATATGATACTTTCACGTGCCACCCGACTTGTTCTTTGGACTCTTCCAGACTCAACCTTGGGGTAATGGTGTTGAGATACCCCGCAGTTCTCCGCGTTCGTCTCCTGATATGAGCACTCGGCTGACAGCTGTTCACATTTCCCACTATAGCCGTTACTCTGGGGTAAGTCCCCGGCCAGAAATGTCAATCATGGTGAAAATCAGAAAGTGTAGGTTTGTCTTCCTCTGGGAGCATCAAAATTTGCGAGACTCGAGTTATTGGAAGTATACCCTCTTCACGCTATCACATAAGCCAAACACATCAAGTATACTCAATTACAGCCCGTACAACGTTCGTGAGATGTTGGGTCACATTCCTCCTCGGCTTCACACTGTTTTGACGCACCCGGTATCCTCCGGATGATGTTGGGTGACAATCGTGGAACTTTAGTCAGCCAAAACGCAAACCTGCATTGATCGTGTGATCTGGTGCTCTTCTTGTATTAGCCAAAAGTCTACAGCAAAGCGCGGAGGTGGCTCCATAATTCGACGTAACGACGTGTAATTGTGCATAAGTATCGAGTGATGCCCGGCAATCTCTCGGGAACTCGATTTCTTTTATTCTCTGCACGTCAGCACATATACTGGGTGCTACAGACTACCTCTTGAACAGACTTCATAGTTTTGTGACTGCAATTAAAGACACTTTTCATCTACCATTTCCTCATATTCATCATAACCCTCATCACATAACCTCTCAGCTCAAAGTACCTCGGCATCAATCATGGCATGGGATATCGGAACACCTTGCTGGGTAGCAGCCGGTGACGTCGAGATGCACAGACAGAGCGTCACCCCCCGTCGAGCTACTCCCAAGTACTTCCAAGTTCCCGACAAGATCGAAATGCCTGGAGCAATATACGACGATCTTGTTGAGGATGTTCGCGAAGGTCTGGAAGAGATCTTTGAACACCCAGGCTCCCGTGCACCCTTCATACCAGGGTACCAAGACCGTGCTGATGCCATCGCTCGGGCAAAGCTGTTGCGCGAACACGGCCAGAAATGCTCGGATATCATGATGGTATATCTTAGGCCTCCGTCTGGAGTGATCTCTCATCGAGAGTTGACTGTTTATGCGCGAAAGGTTGCTTACAATGGAGAGGGGTTGAGGGTAGCGAAGAAGAAGGTTTATGTAATTTGTGAGCCGTTCACCAAGAGAAACATTGAGCGAGTCGAGCCAGTTCAGTTTGAGTAATGAGGGTAATGAGTCGGAAGCTTGGTGTGGTATGGATGAAACAGGCACTTCTTTTGGTTGAGGTTCGTTGGTGACGGGGCACTCTTTGACAGATCCTGTGGACAGGGCTTGGCTCGTTGTTGAGATTATAACACATCAGGTCATGGTGATACACACGAGATTAAGGGCGGATCATTTTATTCATGGCTATGAGTCTATCATACGATGTTGTTCATACCGTGCTAAATCCTTCTGATTCCTGCCCACAGCAGACCATGATGTCACTCAAAAGATTATGTCTGCGTCCAAGATAATTCACATGTCCTTGCCTTATCCCCTGGTGGCCCATCAGTGTCTGATGTCCAAAGTAGTCGTCCATAGAGGTGATACACTGGCGCAAAAGCTCTTCAGCCTCCGCCACGAGAATGTTTTTGGCTTTTACAGCTCCCGTGATACGAGTTACCTAAATCGACTCCTCCAACTGGGCGAAGTCGATATTTCCATTGGACTGGATCCAGGCATGAATGCTTGGGAAGATTTGGGCAGCGCCACAGTTATGCCCAACACCTTCGAAGATCAAAGGGCGGCGAGTCGGTTCGACAATGATTTGGTCAGGTGCTTCACCATGAATGCGATCATAGATCAGCCAGACAGGGTGCCCAGTCACAACGGCATCAATAACGAGAAAATATTCAGTCTCGTGCCAATATGAGGAGCCATTCTTCCTGAAGCGTCGCTTCAACAGCCGCCCCACAGGGAGGACCAGGGCAGGAAGAGAGCCGCTGGCACCGTGAGGAGCGGAAGTCTCGAGAGAAACGAGCGGATCATAAGTCCTGCCCTTGCAATTTTCGTAGTGTAGACTGCCGGGGAATGATTGAATGGCATAGGCGCTCTGAGCACCAGCGAACAAATCGAAATAATCAACGTTATCGCCGACCAAGAGGTAGCTATGTAAAGTGAGGGCTTTGCTGTCTGTAAAGTCCGTGGTGGTGAGCTTCTCGAGCCACTCCTTAGGTGATTGACGAGGGGTGGTGTCAATCCTGCTAGCCATTTACAAGAACTGAATCATACTGTTGTCGCGGGCGGTTTCTTCCTCGAGTCTCTGTATGTAGCTATCTGGAGATGCGAGATTAGCACGGTTCAGCAGCATCGGGAGCAACTTCTCACCATCACTGGGGGATACAGCAAAGGTACCTTCATCATCGGTAACCAGATCGAATTCTGCCACGTTATCGATGATCAAGGCCAAGCGAAGGTTGGTGACGGCAGAAGGGTCTGCATAATCGACCGTGGTGAGCTTCTGAAGGCATTCTTTGGTGTCTGGCGCGGGAACACGATGTCAACCTTGCTGCCTTTGCTGGTTTCTTCCGTCAACATCTGCAGGTAGGCGGACTGGCGGGCTAGAATGTCAATATTAGCGAATGGGACTTGGGGCAGGATATGGAGGGAAACTTGCCATTGTCCAAATGATCATCAAGTTAGGCTCGCAGTGTCCAGCAAACTCTACGTCGGAACTGTTTTCGGCATCCATGTTGAACAAAGCGCAGTAAAAGAATGTCCAACACCTCTATGAAAGTAGCACTTGAGTGTCGGGTACGTTGTTGATGAAGAGTTGAAGGGGAAAAAGGACAGCTAGAGGTTGAAAAGATGATTAGGTCGGTCACAGATCAGTCTGCCTGGATCGGTGATGTGCCATGGGCTTCCAGGCACCGGACAGTGACAGCCATTGAGTGGAGCCACAAGTGGGCACCCTGTTACACAAGATATGACCTCGTTTTTCACGCAGTTCCGAATGACCGAATGAATGACTGCGGAAGTCGAACATGTTCAAAGGAGGGCACTGCTTGGCAGGTGAACGAAACAAGGTCTACACGGAGACGGAAGAGTCTCGTGACGCGAGCCACAAAGTTCGGAAAGCTCAATCATAGACCATAGACGTACAAGTGGTTGAAGTGGCTGAAGTGTTCGGGAACCAAATTGACATCCAAGGCGTGTTCTTCTCCGTACTGGACTTCAATCATCTAAGTTCTACTCAACCAGAGGTTTCATTATTGGGGAGGCGTGCTTTTCGACTCTGTCGGCATGGTCGTGATGAAAGTGCTATCGGAAGAGAAGCTTATAGGATACATCTGTTGGTGCAAATCAGTAGATAGTTCAAAAAGCGGCCTCACTCGTGATGCAACACTGCTTTAAAGGCACTGTTCATCCCAAGCGCACCTATCTTCGTTAAACAACAGTGATTTAAACGAGATGACACCTGCCTAATGCAGAAATCACAAACCTCGGAGCATCGGAACCTTTCAAGCATAAAGACAAGCTTGATCGTAGCGACTTCCAGCAAGGACTGAGTTCCACCAATCACAGTCCAATACTGGCACACTCTCGTCCTGTGAACAGTTCTCTTATTCATTGGCATTGGATATGACTGGAGGAATTTATGTCGCTGATCGCCAAGATACCACCAGGATGGTACCCCCGCTCTGGCTGGGCGTTGCAGGGAATAATGTATGCATTTACACTTGGCATGGGCAAGCATTCAAGATCATTTAGACACGAATAACTGAAAAGTATAAAGCCGCGCGCTATACCTCGTGGATATCCGTTCACCCTTGATCCCCAGAAGCCAGCCTCAAAAGTTCCATCATGCATCTCCCCAGCGCAATTGCTCTTCTTACAGCCGTCACATCAGTCATAGCCTGCAAGGGTTATACTGGAGGACTTCCCAAGCATACAGGAACCAAGACTCTCAGTTCTCCTCAGTATATCAAGAAAGGCCAGACCTTTGACGCTGGCTGGGTCAAGTATGATCGCGGCGTGAAGTGTAACGGCCAGGCTGAAGGAGGTAAGTAACTACAACGATGTTCAGATCTTGATGACTACTGACTGTGTTCATCAGGTGAGAAGGATACGGTCTTCGTCCTTGAAGATGGAGCAAAACTTCGAAACGTCATCATTGGCGCAAACCAACGCGAAGGAGTTTACTGCCTTGGATCCTGCACTCTCGAATTTGTTTGGTTCGAGGACGTCTGCGAGGATGCCATCTCTATCAAGGGCGGTGGTACAGCCAACATCATTGGAGGTGGCGCTTACAAGGCTGCTGATAAGATCATTCAGCATAACGGCTGTGGTCACGTCAACATCATCAACTTCTACGCCAACGATTACGGCAAGGTGTACAGGTCTTGCGGTAACTGTAAGGGTAACTGCCGACGCTCAGTGCATATGGAGGGTACTACTGCTGTTAACGGTGGCGAGCTGATGGGCATCAACACCAACTTGGGTGACAAGGTACTCATCATGATCAAGAGGTGACCACCTGGCTAATATATTACAGGCAACCTACTCCAACAACTGCTACCCCAAAGTCCAATGCCAGGGCTACAATGGGTGTGATAAGGGCAACGGCGCTTGTGAGCCCACAAAGGCTGGCCTTTGCTAAATGGATCGACAACTAGCCCCGACCGAGCCTTGACACATGGAATTAATGTTCGAGGACTGTATGGGTTGTTCTTCCATTACTGTCTTCAGGTACACATTTCTGTGACGGGATTTGACCGCGACTAGACGCCAAGGGTATCAGTACAAACAAATATATGTCACATCACTCTACAACCCAAATCCTTCTGCATTTTATGATCAGTATTCATGGTATTGTCTTTCCATTCTTTGCCAACGTACTTTCATCGGAGATATTGATCTAAAAGAAAAGTCTCTACATGGGTAGAGCGCACGGTATCAAATCAAAGCATTTGAAGTCATGGTTTTCGATTTGGGGGCGCTGCTATCCGTATTTATGGGCGCTGGTGACATGAGACGGCTCAGCGGTTAAGACAAAAGGTTGTACGGTTGCGAGATGCGCCGTCAGCGGGGGAAAAGGAATAACTAGAAAAAGAGTTGGGTAGAAGAGGAGAGATGAGAGGGTAAGGCTGACGGCTGGGAGACGAGAAATTAGAAGAGGAGGTTGGGGTTGAGAGGTTAGGTGAAAAGGAGGGGAGGTAGCGAGGAGTGAAGTTGAAGAGGGGGAGGTGGGCGGTGGAGGCGAGGAAAGGGAACGGTGCGTCGAAGCAGTGCAAAGCTGTATTCAGCAAGTCCTTATGTGTCACTGAAGAATATTCAGTGGCTATTGAGCTCCTTAGTGGCTGTGATTTCTCAGAGTCCATACCACTTGATCATGTTTCGCTTTCTCTGGCAGTTGGCATGGTCGGCACTGCAATGGCCTCCCAAATAGCATCCATTTACCGAAACCTTTATCGAGTCAGATCTTTGTGGCCCGTCTGTATTTGAACGGCCACTCTTAGTTCGTTCTCATGGTCTGGCTGATCATGCGCTACGCAACACGTGAACAGTAGCCAACACTAAGAAGCCATGTTCCCGTTTTATTGTCCAATTCTACTCCATGAACATATATGTAGATGGCTCAATCAGCCTGAAGGTGAGTTCTTATCACAATTAAATTGCTCTTGGAGGGAACCAATATGATAGTAATGCTTCTTTTTGTGTTTTTCTTTTTATCGGTCCAATGTAATACTCAAATTCAGCCACAGGTATCATTCCTCCCGACTTCTCTTATGATCCGTAAAGCTTGAAAGCTCTTTGATCCTCATCCAGCCCAAATCCTCCCTGATCAAGTCGATAACGAACAGTCCATACGAGTTATAAGAAAATCAAGGATAAGGAACACAACCTCCATCAGGCTCCATTGTCCTCTCCAACGTGATTCTTCTATGTCTGACGGAGGTAGTAGGCGCAAGTGTGGCCCGAAAGGCTTGGGGAGTCTATCATGACAAGCCTCCATCGGACCAGAGTGTACCACACACTCTTCCATGTATTCAGCAATTGGCCCTTCCACTTGGGGTCGTTTGGGCCTGCATTTTCTACCTTTATCCATCCACTAGGGGCAGTCGTTCCGTGTCGGATAATTCGGGCTTCGCCACAAGCTTCGGCGTATGGTCTCCATAAAGGGCTTCACGTCCATTCTTCCCAAGGGGGCCTTTGATAAGGGGCTCAACTTCGCTCCATGAAAAAGGGGAGAAATATGCTTCTTTGGTCTTTTCAAAGTACTGAAAGTCGGCCCAATAGCCCCCAACAGCTCCGGGGATTCCCTCGTATCCCCGTTTACCCACATATGGTCTGGCCTCGTCGGGAATAGGAGCAGTGGGGTTCATATGTGGTTTTTCTGAGTCGTTGAAGTGGTCGTCATGGCATCGTCCATTCAAGCGGTCTATTGGGTACAGAACAACGTTGAATTGCCATTTGATGCCAATATGAGCTAAGAAGCGTTATGCCACTGGCATCGCCGGCTGAAGCCAGTAAAAAAGATCTCCATTATTGGGGGCGGCCGGATGCTCTTCTGTGGAGCGGCGTTCACGGGTTTCTGGCGATGAATACCGTACTTTCAGGTAGCAGAAGATTGCTGGCCTCGTTTTTCGTAACAAATAATCGAGGGGCATCCCCAGCAACCTCCAAATGGGAGGCAGTGTCAAACTACTATTTACCCAGTCTCCTTCGGTGTTTTCCCATGGTCGCTGAAGAGCTGGAATCAATGGATATATCCTGACAGATACCTTGTCGGGCTTGCAATTATTCTTTAGTCGAACTGCAGGAACATATCTATCAAGGAGATAGTTTAGCCAGAAGGCTGATCCCAGTATTGAAGGGGTGGATCATGCATCAAGATGACCCTGCTTGGTTCATTTCCGGATTTTAAGTTGATTCTCACTCAGGATAGGATAAGTCAAGTCAAAATAATGCTTAGAAATAACGACGACATTCGTAAAATCTACTGCGGTAAGCTGCTTGAGCTTACTCTGAAAGCGGATCGGAGTTCCGCAAGATATGGTCTCTCTGATTCAATCGCCTTCTTCGCGATATCAACAGTGGATAGCGTTAAAGCAAGAGGGATATAGGTTCTCGTTGTTTTCGACGATGCCGTGCCTTAGGGGAGTACTGTACTTCAGAACGTGCTCGGCATCTACAAGAACATCTTTATATCCAATGGAATGGTGTTTAGAGCGTATCAGTTATGCCTGCGAGCCCCAGGTCTTCTAAATCCAAGAGAGTGCTATTTTCGGAATACTTTTGCTGGGCTTTGTGTGTGTTTCTGAAAGCGTATCTATGAAGTAAGTGATGGTGGATAAGGTGAAGTCGAGTTGTTTCGTAGTTACTCGGCAGCGATTGGCCTGCTCGCTGTTGCTTCCCAATGCAGTTAGTGCTGATCTTCCACCCTTACCTTTGACGGATCACTCGCGCCAAGCGACTCGATCCTTCGAACAAGTCACCTCTTTAGCAGTTCATTCGTCTGTTCGGCATTCATCCTCTTTCAAACCTCTCACGATCCCAGCTACATCACAATCTGCGCCATGACCACTCCCAAATCCGCGTCCCGAGGCCGAACCAAAGTAAAGACGGGCTGCGCAACATGCCGGTCAGTTAAGGCTCCATTTTCTCACCTTTGCAAGGATCATACTTACCGAAAATAGAATCAGAAAGATCAAGTGCGACGAGACCAAGCCCTTCTGTGAGAAGTGTGTCAAGACTGGCCGGAAATGCGATGGTTATGAGTCTGTCTTCAGGCCCTTCTCCAGCACGCCGCAGCCGATCGCCAAGCCATGTGCTGCAGCTTCAGGGCATGATAACGCCAAGGGAGAACCTCCACTGAGCACTGGCGACCTCAATCGATACTTCTCGACCAAGACGATATTCGACGTTGAGCTGAGCTGCAACGAGGAAGCAGAGGAGGTCCTACAGGCTAGCTTGACAAACGATTCAATACGCCATGCTCTGCTGTCGCTCAGGGCGCTTCGTGGAAACCTCGAGTCAAGGAAAGAAGGAGAGAAAAACGAGCAGCAGCGATTGAGTTACAACTTCGGCCTGCAACAGTATAGCAAGGCTTTGACTAGTCTTGCATCTAACCTGGCATACCCCAGCCCCGACAGCTTGAAGTCCGCACTCCTTTGTTGCCAGGTCTTTATCAGCGTGGAACAAGTCCGGAGTAACTTCTCAGCCATGGGGCTGCATATAATTCGTGGACTGGACATCCTGCGCGAGTACCGTGCCAGACCGTACATGACCACTCATGGCCTAATGCCCGCACGCCATTCTGGTCTGCCTTCCTTGGACATCTTTATCATAAAGCTGTTCGCTGCACCTTGCAGGTTCACGGAACAACAGACCTCAGAATCTTGGAATATAGCGACGCCACCTACCGAGACGAATGATCGGAAACTTGCACCGAATATGCGAGCGGAACTGACAAAAGTCGCAACGTCAACTATGGCGCTTCTTGAAAGGGTTACAAAGATCCAGTCGGAGGAACAGGCTCAACCACTTCTCTCTGAAAGACGCGATTTGCTTGATGGCTTAGACTCGTGGCTCGGTGCTCTTGAAAGACTTCAGAAGGGGACGCAACCAGGAGAGCCTGAGTCAATCTCCGACAACTTCCTGCGCATCTTGTATCTAATCTTGAAGATCGTCCTTCTTGGGACTCTGGAGACTTCGACAGATCTTGATGCCAAGCTAAGAGAAGAAAGCAAGCAACTGCAGGATTTAGCGAACGTCGTCAACGAACGACTGAAGGACTACGATATGCGTCGGGGAATTGATAGTAGCAAAGCAGAGCAATCTCAATAGATATATGAGTCATTGAATATCGCAATATTCTGTTGCCAAGTCCGACACAGATTTGTAAGTCCGAGACGCGAGCTGGATCTGTGCGTGAGATGCAGCTCATCCCAGAGAAGCATGCTGACCGAACCGGCCAATGAGAGGCTGACTCTGCTAATCGGCCCACCACGCAGGTTGAAGTATATAAACAGGTGATTAAACCATGAATACTTTTCTCAACATAACCAACTTCCTCTCATCATTCAGTATCCGTCAAAGCCATCATCCTTCTCCAACTTGTCCTTAATACATCATCAGCCCCCTCCGACAACTCTTCCGTCTCCCACCATGCACTTCCTGCTCCTCGGCGCAACAGGCCGAACCGGCAAATACGTCGTCTCCGAGATTCTTTTCCAGAAACACACCGCCGTTGCACTTGTACGCGATGCCAGTAAAATCGCTTCTCAGCCTGGCCTCACCGTCGTCACCGGCTCACCCCTCTCCAAGGACGATATCCGCCGTGCTCTGACTGCTGCTCCAGGCTTGATACCATCTGCAGCTATCACGACACTCAACGCAGTCCGCAAATCAGACAACCCCTTCGCAGCTCAAGTCTCGCCCCCTCGTTTCCTGGCAGACTCATGCGCCAATGCATGTGAGGTTCTGGCCGAAGCTGGTATCAAGCGCATCGTCGTAATGTCAACAGTAGGTGTTGGAGACTCGTGGAGTAAGCTTCCGTGGTTGACCAAAGCATTCCTGGGTTGGACCAACGTCAAGTATGCTCTGGAGGATCATAATCTGTTGGATAAGGAGATTCGGTCTACCGACATGGACTGGACTCTCGTGAGAGCCAGTAGGCTAGAGTTTGGGAAGGAGACGGACAAGGGTGTTGAGACGCTCGGTAGTGCTGGTGAAGGAATGGGTATGTCTGATAGTGTCACGCCGAATAGCGTGGCGAGATTCTTGGTCAAAATTGCGGTTGAGGGATCATTCGTTAAGGAGGCTGTTGTTGTCCGGAACTAAAGAGTATGACGCAGGTTTGGTTTGTCAGCATCAAGAATAGCAGGGTTTAATGCAGCATGTATGATAATAATTACAAGATTGACAATTATTTCAATGACTTGCTGCAACTCGCATGAACAAATGTCTCATATACGCTATCTGTATGTATCATAATCATGACCACTATATACAAAGAAGTGATACCCAATTTCCTATATCGTCCAACATCAGACACTCGAAAAGCTTTACTCTTAGTACACCTTGGTGACAGGAGTCTTGATATAAGGCTTCAAGCTAGTCTTTCCGTTCATCTCCTCATCAATAGCCTGAACAAACGCCTTAGCAATGAGGTCCGCAGCCTCAGGGCTAGTGTGTGTATGATCCTTGGGATACAAAGAGTTGACCTTTGTGTTACCCAGCTTCTGATACATCTTCGTAACAGCAGCGAAGTGATCAACATAAGTAACACTAGGGCTGTTCAAAGCCTTAGCAGCAGTGGGAACATATCCCACGAAGCGAGGGGCGCCAGGCTCAAACTTTCCAGTCTCCCATTGGTTGTTGGGAGTCTGAGAGCTGAGAATGACAGTAGCGCCCTTGGCGACGAGGGCTTTGGCGGCTTGCGAGACGTAGAAGACGAACGTGTACACCTTCTCGCCCGTCTTGTCGGAGATGCAGACTTCCGTGCCGGCGCCGGGACAGTCGGAGCGGTTGTTGTCGTTCTTTTCGGGGGAGCCGCCGTCGTTGTGGCCGAATTCAATAACGACGATGTCGCCTTTCTTGACGAGGTTGACGATCTCGGTGAAGCGGCCCTCGTTGGTGTAGGAGCGGGCTGAGCGGCCGCCGATGGCTTTGTTGACGGCTGTGACCTTGAGATATTTGCCGATGTGGTTACCCCAACCGTCTGTTACACCGTCGTTGGCTCCATTCTTTGCCATGGTGGAGTCACCTTTCATCTGATCAGATCCAATTTGAGATCATCACCAATTTAATCCACTTACCAGCAAAGTACACTGTCTGGCCAGACACGACCTGGAAAGCTCCAGCGGCGAGTGCCGCAAGTGAAAGAGACAGCTTCATTCTGACCTGAGTTTCAGATAAAACACTGACGAGAATATAATAAAACCCAAGAAGTGCCCAGAGCCGTATATATCTACCTCAAGCCATGAAATTGCATCAATTAAACCCCCAAACTGACAATCCAGGTGATCATTCGTTTTACAAAACAGGGTTCGCGATCTAGACTCCGCGTTACCTTTTCTGGTGGCTCTCCGTCTGTGCCAAGCCTGATGAAACAGGGATATGAAGCCTTTTCCCACCATTCAGAAAACATATCGACCCCAGACAGCCGCCAGGATTGGGCCGGCACTTGTAATGCAAGTCGAATGAGCCGATTGATGGATAAAGTCCCGCTATTGGGAAAGATGCTATTTTGTTTGGGATTGATGCCACGAGGAGCGGCGCACTCGGTGATCTCGGCATTGTTTCAGCGATTCTTAGTGTCAAAGTTTAAAATCATTCGTTGAGGGACGGAATCGTAGGGGAAGGTGTCTCGGGGGAATGGGGACCGAACGCGGGGATAGTGGTATATCATTTCCCTTTTGATCGTGAGGGCATTGGGGGAGATTTAAGCTTGGAAGGTGACAGTTCGATGCTAATTGGGACCTCGGCTCTTAAGCTACGACTGTCCTTAAAGGAAAGTGTCATTGAAAATGCAGAACACGTCAAATTCGTCTTCTTGGTAAAGCGGTGAGATGAGCCGGAGAGGAGGTTGTTGTGTTAAATGGCGAGGTCATGGCCTCCTTGCCTACCGTTCGTCAACACTCACATTATTGTGTCTCTGTTTAGATGGATATTGACAAGTAAACAGATTTGCAAACTTTAATAGCTGTTGACCAGGACATGCCAGAGTTGGAAGTGAATATTCACAAATTGTAGAAGTCTGGTGAACCGTTACCCGAGGAATATCAAACTCAGTGAACAAAACCATGTGAAAAACACCTTTTCACACATATGATGTAAGTATAAGCAGCGAGAAAGCCAGAGAAGAATTGCAGGTTTCCATTGCAAAATGGCATGGCTCTTTATACCATATGGCCAGTACCAACTCACCCTAGAGTCGTTCACTTTCTTGAACAATCTGCTATCGATAAACAATCATGACGCACGTCATCCTTCCTTATCATGATACCGGCGATAAGTGATAAGAAGGCAACGATCGACAATGGTTTCAGGTACCGCGAGCAGCCCACTATACCGCCAGATTTGTCCGAGCTCGCTATCCACGGAGCCATCATGATCAGGAGATAGCTTCCGGCTCTAGAAAGCTTGTTTTCGTCTACTCTCGACCCACGTCGCCAATGGTGATGGAGACTCAATGGGGACACCGAAGTCATCCTTCAAATCAATTGCACAGAATGGAAGACAGTATCTGTCATTAGAAGTTATTTAAGAGAGAAACAACCAAGACTTGCAAAACAGATTTTTGCTTCAAACAAAATCCTAAGTGTGATATGGTGCCATATCTCTGGTAAAGCAAAAACCAAGAAGGCTTCAAATCTTGATCATCTTCCACGCATGCGACAATCAATTCCAAACACGCTCTCCAATCCCATCCAATGAAATCCCTACCATTTCAATCATCACAAGCATGAAAGAGCCTCTCCCGCCCAGACCCCTTAATAAACCTCCATGAAACGAAACGAGCACTTTTCGCAGAGATTAAATACCCCGCCAATAGCAGCCTCGATATTTGAAACAAACCCACCGACCACCATCCTATTCTGTTGGCGCGCTTGCTTTCGCAGGGAATTTTTGCAGAGCAATTGATCCACTGAAGGAATCGATATCTTGACGCGCAGGTTTTGGAACGTGGGAGGTCTGAGGTGGGAGTACCCTTGGAGATGTTCCTTGCTTTTGGAGGGAATTTTCCCGGTTGGTGTACGTATGTTCCTGCTTATCGGACATTAAGGCGTATTGCATTGGATCCGCTGATCGTCGGGATGGAAGGAGATATATAGGATGTCAATGTTCGCTGTGAAGTGATTTTGTTTAAGCTACGCTCTTTGTCGCTGCCTTTCTTTCTCTCCCGCCGCCAGTACGGTGTTTTTCTCTTCCCTGCCGCTCGCGGTACATTCCATTCTTTCAACTAGACCCTGGTGGTCTATCTTCACTCTCTTGAATCTTCAAATACATCCATTCATTCTTCACCATGCGTTTCACGCTCTCCAGCATGGCAGGCCTTCTGGGTCTCGCCTCTGCCCAAGGCCTTCGATCCTCCGCCTACACCGATCCCAAGACGGGCATCGACTTCCAGCGCTTCGTCGACGATGGCTACAGTCTCGGTATCGCTGTCCCCGAGACCCTGGGTAAGGATCTCATTGCGCAGATGGTGTTTCCTCGTGAGAAGGAGGGCTGGGGTGGTATTTCGTTCAGAGGCGGTATGGTTGGCGGTCTGCTCTTCGTAGCGTGGCCGAATGGCGATGATATGGTTACGAGCTTTCGTATGGCGAACTCGTACGCTAACCCTGACGTTTACACCAACACCACCGTCAAGGCTACGCCTATTCCTGAGGGTACCTTTGTCAACAGCACTCACGTCTCGTATACTTTCCTCTGCGAGGGTTGTGTTGTTGAGAAGACTACGTCGCTGACCGGCGAGTCTCCTGTCGTTGGATATGCCTGGTCGTCTATTGATGTCGACACCCCTCCTGATCCCGAGAGCGCTCTGAACTATCACGGCGCTGGCTTTGGCCAGTTCGGTCTCGATATCAAGAAAGCCGCCTCTGACAAGTTTGCTACCTGGGCTGACATGGCAAAGGAGACTACTCCTGCTCCTGGAACAGGTACACCCGGTGTTCCTGGAAACTCAACCACTCTCCCCCCCACTACTTCCAACGTTACCTACGATGTCATCGTCGTCGGTGGTGGTCCCGCTGGTATCATCGCCGCTGAGCGTCTCGCCGAGTCTGGCGCTAGTGTTCTTCTCATCGAGCGCGGCCCAGCTAACACCGTCGCTCTCGGTAACGCTGCCCAGGCCCTCCCGTGGAACAACACCCTTACTCCCTACGACATCCCCGCTCTTGGCAGCAGCATGACCAGCATATCTAGCACCAAGTTCTGCAGTGACACCGCTTCCACCGCTGGCTGTCTCCTCGGCGGATCCAGCTCCATCAACGGTCTTAACTTCATCCACCCTCCTGAGCGTGACTTCCAGCGCTGGCCCAAGGGCTGGAGCTGGGCTGACGTCTCCAAGGCCGCTGACCGTCTTTACGAGCGCAACCCCGGTACTACTCTTCCCTCCGACGATGGAAAGTACTACGATGATCGTACTTTCACTATCCTCTCGGGATACCTGAGCGCCAAGGGCTGGAAGCAGGTTGATTCCATTGAGGAGCCCAACGAGAAGCACCTTGTGTACTCTCGTCCCTCGTGGTCTATCAAGAACAACATGCGTGCTGGTCCTGCTCGCACTTACATGCCCTTTGCCAAGAACCTCCCCAACTTCACCCTCAAGCTCGAGACAAAGGTTATCCAGCCCATTCGATCCGGCAGCAAGATCACTGGTGTTCTTACCCAAGGTGCCAACGGTAGCAGGCAGATCATCAATGTCAAGGCTGGCGGTAAGGTCGTCCTCGCCGCTGGTGCCATGTCGACTCCTCGTCTTCTCTGGAACGCTGGTATCGGCAAGTCTGATGCCCTCGCTATCGTCAAGCAGGGTGCTTCCAAGACTGGTGTGACCCTCCCTGCTGCTTCTGACTATATTGACCTCCCTGTCGGACACCATCTTCAGGACCACGCCCAGGTTATGCTCCAGTTCAAGACAAAGAGCAACTTCACCGCTTACAAGTTCAACAACATCGCGACTGACCCCGTCAAGTCTGACCTGGAGCTTTACTACCAGGGCTCTGGCCCTATCACCCAGGCTGCTCAGCGTATGCACCTCTGGACTTCTGCCAAGGGCGCTGATGGCCGCGTTCGATACCTTCAGGGCACCGCTAGTGCCATGGCTGATGGCATCATCACTGTTCGAACATTCTTGACCCATGGTACCAGCACTGTCGGTGAGCTTGGTATCACCGCTGGTGGAAACACCGTCCTCAACACCAAGCCCTGGCTGATCGACCAGGAGGATCGCAAGGCCATGGCTGACTTTGTTCAGTACTGGCTTGATCTCACTAGTGGTAGCAACTCTACCCTCTCTTACATCACCCCCGGTGCTACAGTTGACGATATCCTGTCTACCAAGATGATCAGCGGCGATCACTGGATGGGCAGCGCCAAGATGGGCGTTGACGACGGCCGAAAGGCCAACGGCAGCGCTGTCGTTGATCTCAACACCAAGGTCTACGGCACCGACAACCTCTTCGTCGTCGATGCTTCCATCCACCCTGACCTTCCCACCGGCAACACTCAGGCCATCATCATGGTCGCCGCTGAGCACGCAGCCGAGAAGATTGCCGCTCTCAAGGTCGGCGGTGGTAACTCTACTGTCCCTGAGCCCATCAGCTCTGCTCCTACCCCTGTTCCTACTCCTGGATCCAAGTGCAAGCGAGGTCTTCGTCGTCGTCGCGCTGCTCGTATGCCTATGGACTTTCGACGACGATCGCTTTACTAAGCCATGATAGATGGTGGAAATGGATGAAATTCAGTGAACATATTTCTTGTGTACATAGAAGTTAGGGAAGTTGTGAATATATGAGCCCTTCATATGAACATTACCATGTTGTCGCGTGTGAAGTTAAAATAGAAACAATAAATTGCGAATAATGGTGCTCCCCGTCAGCATATAGACCCCTGTAATTCTTCCAGTTTATGACCTTCTATTGGTCAGGCTAGCCTCGGCCTCGCGTTCGCGTTCGTCATAAGCTCGGGATCGGGCTGACAAACCATCCGATTTCCTCTGGTAATCAAACAAACTCCCCATTCATCAGAACCACTCAATCTTCCCCCAAATTCCACTCGGAACGAGTGCGAGATTCCACTTCTTCCAGAATCACCCTCCACTGTTCTTCCGCTGCCTTGTGCGTTCCAAGGTCGCCTTTCCAATGGACGGGGAGACGGATCGGGTCAAATCCACTCGCGTGGGGTACAAAAAGTCCCGAAATGGTTGCATACGTTGCAAGAAGCGGCGAGTCAAGGTATGCAAATAGAGTCGGCTGCCATGACTAGTGACACCTGTCTGACTGAGTAGCAGTGTGACGAAGAAGTCCCTTGTTCCGCATGCGTCAGGCATAGAGTCCGATGTAGCTTGGAGCTCGTTAAATCGGATGACTACCAAGAACAAAAACCTCTGACCAATCGCTCTCTCCAAACACCAAGCCGCAGCCTGGCAGCTGGTAGCCCAGCATCTCTATTATCTGCCTCTTTATTCTCAAGCCCTCTCGATGAACCTGATTGTTGGGTTTCTACCGCCGAGCTCATGCTTCACTACACTACCGTCACGTATAAAACTATGGTCTTCAACGAGAGAACCATTCCCACCTTTCAACAATCAGTACCCCAAGTCGCTTTAGGATATCCCTGGTTTCTTCGACAAATATTGGCTTTCTCAGGCTATCACCTCGCTCACCTCCACCCCGAAAAGAGACAGTTCTACCTCCTACAAGCATCGAAACATCAGAATGCCTCACTACGTGGGCTCAGAGAAGCGCTATCCGAACCAGTCAACTCATCAAACTGTCACGCCTTATACGCCAGCACGACGTTCATAGTAGTCAACAAATTCGCAGCTTTCCCAAATTGCGACGACTTTCGCAGTCATGGGTGCTCCCAACCCGTTCAGAGTCTCATGGAGATCTTTTCCCTCGTTAACGGTATGGAGGCTGTTCTGCATTCACCTGGAGCCGCGGATCTTAGGAACGGTCCTCTGAAAGAGCTTTTCTGTGAGACGCCGCACCAGCATGTTAATAGCTACCTTCTTCGCGGACTTCATGCAAGATTGCCCGAGCTCGCACGGCGGATATCGTCAGACTCGATGGAAGATCAGTCCAGATCCGTGCTGACATCCGCCGTCGTATCCATCACTGCTTGCGTCAATGACGCGTTTTCAAATTTGTACAAAGTATCACCGCCAGAGCTGAGGGTCATCTTCTCATGGCCTATGTCCGTGCCGCGAGATTTCTTGGATCTGGCTGTGTCGGGACACCCGTTGGCTCTTGTCATTCTGGCGTACTATGATATTCTACTGTACTGGGGCGAAACGGAGTATTGGTTCTTTGAGAACTGGGCAGAATCGTTGATTACTGCCATTGTGGAAAAGGTCAAAGGTTCACCGTGGGAAGATCTTCTTAATTGGCCGGTTGAAGTCATTTTACACCATTAGTTTATTACAACGAGCATTGTCTCGAAGCCGCGTGGCAAAATGAAGGCTTGTAATATTACCAGAAACTATCTGAAGCTCTAGTGTTTCTATACGATCTGGGGCAGATATTTGAACGTTACGCGTCCTGCTGATCTTGGAATATTTGTGACGGGTTCTGCTGCAGCTAACCTAGCTACTACGGAGACCCATGTCTGGGCTGTTTGAGTTGCCAATACCTACAACGTCAACCGAATGTAAGGGATCTGAAGCTTCGGGTAATATGCAGTTGCCCCCTCAACCATACACTTGTAATACTCCGTAAACGAAAAGGTCTTACTGAACCCCGACTTATTGAATGTCTTGGTGACTTGCTTCGAGCAAGGCATGGCCATCTTTGGAATCTTGGTCCATCGTTGGTAGCTAATGACACTGGGCTCCATGACAACGCCAGACTTGTCGGGACCAAATGATGACTTGGCGATTTGGTCATCGTACCGCTCAAAAGCTTGCTTCATAGTCAAAAGATGTTCATAGATATCTCTCTTCATGACAGTCTTCATCATGATTATCTGCTGCAGCAAGTCGTCATTTTCGGGACGTTCTTTGATATTGAGTTCCTTTTCTATCGCGTCGGAACTTGAATCGCTCACATTCACCAATGATTTGAATGTCGAGGTGACAAAACCTCGATTCTCGGCCGAAAAATCCGCGTAAAAGTCAACTATCCACCCTATCTTCCTTTGCAGGAGGAATGCACGGTCGACGGTGGGGACGAACTTGAAAAGATCTTGAACAGTTTGAATCTCGCCTCCTCTGAATAGATCAGCGCTTTCAGACTCGTCTAGGAGTTCTTCGGCGAGTTTGTTAGCATCCTGTGCCTCCTTGATGTATGCTGTAAGTTGGTTGTTTCCTGTATCCGGGGCACGAATAGTATTAATAAGCTGAGTGTTGTTAATTATATCGCCAACTGTAAGATGTTGTTAGTTGCTGTGAGTGTTGAGTGAACTCTCGTAAGCCTACCTTGCTTGAAAAAGGAGGACACTGCAGGTCCATCACAGCTACCGAGCTCAACACAAGAGGTTTGGCTGGCATATTCAAACCTGGACCGGAAGCCGAGGAAAGGCGACCCGAGATTTTGAGCCGCCAGGTTAAGGTCGTTGGATATAAGTAGTAGGTTTTGGAGAAAGGGAACCCACGGGACAAAGAGCCCCTGTCGGAACTGCCGGGCAATCTCGGCCATGTATGGGGTGAAAAGGTTCCCAATGGTCTCTTGAATCTTCATGTTTTCACAAGAGAGGCCTGGTTTACATGATTTAATTATAGCCATAAGCTGAGAATAACTGTCTTCGTTGATCTGAAAGTCTGTTAGCGCAATGGAATAACGGAGAAGCTGGTGTAAACTGAACATACCTCTGGCCCCTCGATGATAAGCACTTTCCGCTTTGCCTGGGACTGGAGGGCCTTTCTGACTTTGTCCCGGTCATCAGCTGTGCCGAAGCCCGAATTATTCATACACTACCAGCAAATATTGATTAATAAATATCAAGATATCGGAATTGGGAGAGCTTACCTTTTGAACTCCCAGGACTTGGTCAACATCCTTTGAATCTGCAGGCGATAAAACCCCCTTCTCAAACGACTTGAAGCCAGGTGATGCACTCAATTTACTAATACGGGGAAAGCATTGGCAGATTGCGTCAGAGGACTGAATGAAGTTGTCGCCTTGGGGCTGACCTAAGATCTTTCGCACAGTTTCGCAGAGGTTGACCTTTTTGGTGAGAATTTCCAAGCCCGTAATGACTTGCTTTGTCGTATCAATCCATCCTCCTGAGCGTTAGTGGACCTGTCTACTGATCAGGGGAAGAACTCTACCTGGAACACATCTCAATGCATCACACATAAGCTTTGGCTTAGTTGGAGTAGGACAAGGCTTCTTGTATTTCTCCTTGGACTTGCATTCGTCATACTAAAGTCAGACAGTCAGCGGATTCTTAGCTGATGAGGTAATTGAGATGGGTACCTTTCTATCAGGGACTGTCTTGAAGGTAACGTTGACACCATAAGGTACAGAAAACTGGAACTTGCAGGTTGACAAGTTCTCCAAGCCTGTGCATGTCTGTTGGAGAGTATTCTGTGCAAGCGCTGTCTCTACGAGAAGAAAACAGGGAAGCAACTGAGAAAGAAAACTTTGTAATCTCATCGTGTCTGCTAGTGTAGTGTTGCGAATGTAATGGGCTGTTGCGGCACAGAAACGAGGAATCAGGCAGAAAAGTCTTTATTTATGTTAAACACTAAACCTTTGGCAGCGTATTTTGTTCACCGACGTCTTTTAAACTATTTGCTTTGCATATCTGAAATGTCGGGTTTGGTGTTAGCTGACGCTACTCTTATGCTAGTAAATGAGGTCTGGATTCTGAGAAGCGAATGCTCCTGCGCCACATTCCTCCAAAAGCGCTCAGATCATGCCATTATACTGATCGCTCGCAGAACTGTGGCTGCATAAGTTTAAACGAGGCTGGCTGGGCCTTACCAGTAGGCGTTGAACATGGACTGGAATGCACCGAGAATGACTCGACCTCGTGCATTGAGCTGGGTTTGCTATCTCGCCTTATACGGAAAGATTAGAGCTTTTGACAAATATCGTATCTTTATGGCCTTAGTAGGTACGTCCTCTCTATGAGATCTTTCTGGCTTAACTTCAGACGCTCTGCCGTTTGTCTATTATGTATCTTAAATACTTCGCAAACCACCTAATAAATTTCTATTATACTGCATTAAGATGTAATATCTTGTGCTTCTCCTTATCTGGCGTCTGCACTAAGTTTAACCCAAATCTTCAAATATTACAACATAACGAAATCAGGTGGGGAGATTAGTATGATTAAGAATTATTTAGATTGAAAAGTTGGATGTAATATAACGTATATAAAAAAGTTGAAGAGAAGTGTAGGTTTGATGCCAGTCAGGGGCCGTAGAAACTAATCCACATGGGGAAAGAGTTGAAGCTCGATGGGTTCCAAACCGCCAAGCGTGGGAGGGTTGCTGTCCGACGCCATGACAAGAGCAGGAGAGTTAACTAGCCTATCAGGTATCATGTAGAACTTGTCCCAGGTACCAGGAATCGAATAGCAATTGGTATCACCTGACATCTCATCCATGTGGCATTCACCAGCTGGTGCAGAGCACTTGAGCTTTCGGTCGCGAGTTTGTTCACATGTGAGGGGTACTTGTCCAGGGTAACGACCAGGGTCGCAGAGCGCATTGGCCGGAGGGAAACCATCGCCCCCGAATGAAACGCACAAGTATTGCCCGCCTATCTCTCGTGCATAATTGGTGCCGGCTTCAATAGAGAATGTCAGAATTGGGGGAGACGGTGTGTACCATCCGATGTAACCATATTTGACTGCATCGCCTCGCAGCCATTGGCCGTCGACTGCTGAGCCGAGGGCCTTGAGGTCAAAGGTGGGAATCGGCACAAATGTATCCTCAGTAGTGGTAGTCATGTAAGTCGTGGTCGCTTCAGCGGATGTTGTGGTCTCAGCAGTTGCAGTGGTCTCGGCAGATGTAGTAGCGATTGCAACTGCAGTGGTCTCTGTAGCAGTGGAATCTGAGAGCTCAACGCTAGCGCTTGACGACTCTGTCGCCTCGGTAGAAATTTTATCCTCACTTGCCGATGTGACACTGATAGACAATTCGACGGAGGTTGTAGTCCTTGTCAAGACAGGGACGGATCCCGTTGAGGATGCAGACAGAAGTTCGGTAGATAGACTGCCTGAATACAAATCAGTAAAGAACTTGATGCTGTATCGGAAAACTTTACTTACTGGAGTCACTCAACGTTCGACTTCGCGGCTTGCATACACTTGCGATTGCGATATTGGCGCCAAGGCCCAAAGAAAGAAAAGCAGTGAAACGCATTTTCGCGGGCAAAAGAGTGACAGGGGTTAGACTGCGTGAAGCAACAACAAAGTGAAAGGAAAGATGAAGAGATCGGGGCCACACGAAATTCTTAATTATTCAACATAGGGGTTTATTTCGATTTTAAGGCTTAGCACTATTGACAATAAGCAGTCTCAGCTGCGCCAATAGCGCAAGTATTAGCTCCATCTTACACGTTATTATTCATTCTGGGCTGCTATGCCAGTCCGGTGCGGTCTAGAACGCCCTAGCACTGACCAATTAAATCACTTTGAGTCTCACTTCCCAATTTTGGCAATTCCAAAGTGCGCCAAAGAAAGATACTTAAGGCTAAGCATAATAACCCAAAGTCAAGTTTTCAGGTAAGATCAGCTCTTCTGGAAGGTTTTATACGCGATATTCTGAGCACTGACATTTTGGAGACTATCTTGGCGATTGCAGCACTCGTCTTGTAGAAGTAATCCTTTTGGATATACTAAGTTCTCTATGGTGATATAAGTCCTTAGCGACAAGACTCTGCTGCAAATAACACATCTGGTTCACAACTACAGAGATGAGAGATCTGATGTGACCTGAGAGGAGGTGAGGAAAATGGGGGAATATCTATTAAATGCCCAAATGCTAAAATCCTTGACTACCAAGCTTCAAATCAAGATCCATAGGTCACATAAAAGAAAAATGCTTCCGTCTTCTATGGCCGCTGGATGCTGACCAGGACATGTAAACACATACGTCGATATCTACGGATCACAAAACACTGGTCGACAAAGGACAAATTATGAAAGAGTTTAATTTGTCCTGGCTTCAATCTCTATGGTCCATCATCAAGCCCGCACAACGCACCGAAGATCTTTCAATTTCCGAGCCTCCCATCAAGAACAGTTTGCATATGCCATGGCTCTTCTCGCAATTTGCCATTCGGGTATCAATCTCGTGTTGGCTTTATAACCTCGCCAGCTGTTTGTTGCCTCTGGGCTTTCGTATTAGCTCGACGGCATATTTCAGTTCAGCAAGGCTTTCGACATAAGCCTCATCAGCTTGCACATGTCCAGGAACATCTAGTTTCTCAATCTCGGCCAGAAAAAGCTGAAGAACATATGGAGTAGCGTTTCTAAAAGCAGCCTGGATAGCCTACAGAAGCATTCAGGTTATCAAAAGTTCTCAATGATGGGTGCTGAAACTTACAGTGTCATCTGGCGATGAGTTTGTAGCCGATCCTTGGGCGGTCATGATGGGTCGAAGAGTACCCTCAGAGGGGAAAGGCATCGTTGAAAAGTATCTCTAAATATTTATGCAAGTCTTAAGTGTCAAGAATAATATTGAAAGTTGGATTCTGGTCAATATATATATATATATATAGTAAGGCGGACGATATCTCCTTTTGTTTTGATGGTAGGGCGTATCAACGTGCTGGCAGGATATTCACTTTGGTGAGAAAGGAAAGTTGAAAATCATGCATGAGACTGGTGGTGTCTGTTATCAAATGGGATGTCGCCGGTGTATGCACGAGACTAAGCGCGGAGCTAGGCGTGAAGCCGGGCTCGAAGCCAGGCGTGCAGTCGAGTCTCAGATAAGCACAACTTCCACAAGGTTGGGCGCACAGTCCGCGCGGCCAAAAAGCAAACAAGCGGTCAGGCCTTACGCAGACCTATATTACGTATGAACTTGAGAGCCTACGTATTAGTGCCGTGAGGAGGCCTACATGGAAGCCTGCTTGTATTATTTTCATAGAGTATTGAAGAAGAAGCAACTGGCTGTTTTTAATTCAAGTTTACTTTTTATTAATCCCTATTGATCTGGATGTTTATCGCCTCTATTATCGTTCAATACCCTCCAAGGAAAACCCAGCTTTAGAATGATTGCGACGGACGAAATGCGCAACCAGGAACAGAGCCAGACTTGAAGCCGAGTGCCAAGCCAACCTGCAAGCCAATTTTCAACCCCCAGGTGCTAGCTAAGACCCGAGCTGCTTGTGCTCTGGGGAGACAGCTGCAGGAAAGCAATAAAACATTTGAGCCTACATCCAACTCTCGCGACAAATTTCTTTTTAAATAACAGAAGATACGGCAACTATTTGCTCAAACTTCGTCTTTTGCTGTTGCATTGATCTGAATCTTCAGAACCAAGCACCATGACGAGCGACCACTACCCCTCTGCCAACGAGGCCCCGTTTATCCCTGCTTTTAACCCCGAGTGGGACTCAATCACCCCTCTCGTTATGTCTGCTGTACAGTCGAACGCCCTGGCAGAGTCCAACGGTTGGCGCCAGTTCTTAGGCCCGCCTTCCGTCTTGCCTGGATTAGACCCAGACATGGTGGCTGACGCTGACAATTTCAACTACGCTAAACATGTCAACAGCCTTAATCCCAATGCACTCATCGCTACTGAGAATCCAAGTGCTATGGGAGAGGCTGGAAACTGCAATCAAGAGTTCACGGGATATACACCTTCTGTACACCCGAATGTCATGGAGAAGCTCGATAGCACTCTCACCACCAACAGAGCCTCGTCGCTCCTCGGTATCGATCCCAGCGGGGCCTCTCCAGGCTTTGATGGAGGAGACTCTAATGCACAATCAATTGCGAACACGCCTTCAAGCAATATTAGCTGGACCAAGGAGCAGGACAAGTTTCTCATGAGTCTTAAAGCCCAAGGTCTTGCGTATTCCGCTATCCAAGATGAGATGAGAAAGGAATTTGGGTGTACTAGAAACAAGAATGTGTTAGCCAAGCGCTTTGCTGTGTTGAAGAAGCGCTGCAAACCGCAGATTAAAACTCGCGTATGTATCCGTCACTTACACCGAATGCATAAGGTATTAATGCGGTTTCTTCTAGGTTGTTCGAGATATATCCAAAAGGATTACTCCTGAGATCATCAAGGCTGTGGGAAGAGAACTCGAGAAAGTTACCTCTTCTGGTAGCAACAGCATTGCAGCAGAGCTTGAGGACTTGGTCCCATTAAGGCTCCCGGAGTTTCTTGAACGCTTGGTTACAGATGTCGGTGTCTCGCTTCACCAGATAGTAGAGGATGATAAAAAGTCATCTGCTTGACAGAGGAGCTTAAGTTGTTAAGGTGAAATAGATAGTAGGAGTTCTTTTATCCTTATATAAAACCAATTTTCAACTTATGTATATAAATTCAAGTTTAAGAATTATTATAAATATAAAATTAAAATTATATAAAATCTTATTAAGGAGTTATTAAGATTTAAAG
>JAAVUB010000574.1:0-31644 GCA_014898885.1 Fusarium lyarnte (nom. inval.)
GTTTATTAGTACTAATTAAATTAAGGAATTATTATACTCTTTAGAAACTATATTAATCTATAAGAGGAAATCGTTACAGTTAAATAGTAATAGTGTTAATAATAGGAATATAGATCTAAGTATTAAATTTTTTTCTTTACACTTTGTAATAGTTAAGCTTCTAAAAAGAGTTATATAAGATAAAGAATCTTAATTATAGTCTTAAAAACCTAAGTAATAATTCCCTCCTGGAGTGTTTAAGTAGATATTGTTTGCATTTTTTCTTTATGTTTATGTATGTCCACTTCTGTTGTGACTCCTTAGAATCCTAGGGTCCATATCATTGCAATGTTTTATGAAGTTGCAGGTCTCACATGCAGCCAAGCAAATTTGGAATCATCGCTCATACATGGTGTTAATGCAATACTCATCAGACCACTTTTGGTAAATTAGACGAGGTATTTTTCCACCTGACTAACACGACAGTTACCTCTTGGCATAAATCTGACAAGTATTCTTCTAACGCGCAGCCTGGAACCTCAACACGACGTATTTCCACCTATCAACAATCCTAGTTAGTGCTGACTGTTCAAAAAACCGGATGATTTCTTGACAGTTTTCCTCTCCTCACAAAACAATACCACCCGTAGCCGAAAACACCACTGAAACCATGACGTCCAAGGACAAAATGCCTGCTAAAGTCCGACAGCGGCGTGCCTATACGCGAAGCCGCACGGGCTGCGCTGAGTGTAGAGCTCGACGAATAAGATGTGACGAACATCGTCCCACATGGTGAGCTGACAATTTGTTATTTGTTCAAATGCTGACTATATACGTAGTCAAAACTGTATCAAGAGTAAAAGGGTTTGTGAATATCCACCTGCTAAAATTCCTTTAAGGGAAAGAAGAGCTCTGGAGAGAGCTGGAGTTGCTCAGCCATGGGAATCTACACCATGGGACGCTTCAACCTCTTCGAAGCAACCCGAGGTGCTCAATACGCAGAGTCTGGTTCATCAACTTATTTTATCTAGTTCTAAGAAGAACCTGGACTGTTTGTCGATTAAGATGCCGCTCAAATCACACGAGCTATTTCATTATTGTGAGGCCCTACATCCTGGACCAACAGGTCATTGTTAACGTGTTCTTGTTAGTCTACCAACCAGGCGGAAGCGCTGGTGCATCACCTGCAGACCACTGCCGAAGACGGTTTGTTTATTCGGCCTACTTCATCACCAGAAAAAACTAACATTGAACAGCATGGCGTACATCATATCAGACCCTGAAGCACTTCGAAGTGCAGTTTTAATTGCAGCCACCCATTTCGGATTCAAGTTTGGTAACCTCAAGAACTTTGAGCAGACTTTTTACTTTCACACACTCGAGACGGTACGCTTAGTAAAGGAATGGTTTGCAAAGGGAGACCTCACGCTTTGTGCAGCCATCACGAAGCAGATGGCAACGTTGGCGTACACAGAGGTATGGAGCTACCAATCATTATAATCGAAGGAGTACTGAGCCACTGCAGGTTTGCCGTGGTGATCATCAGATGGCGGAGAAACATTTGAACGCCATATACGCTCTTTCACGCCATAGAGAAGGGCGAGTGACCACTGGGAACAAGACTATGGACCAAGAACTGTCAGACCGATATTTTCTAATGTACACACCATCACCCGTCTATATTGTCCATTAACTGATATTGACACTATCAGAACTTCTACCTTTATGCATGGCATAACGACGGCCCTCGACGGTACCCGCCGGCCTGCAGGCTTCACTGATACCACGACCGGTTCAGTAACTCCGGACGGTATTCGCTGCATAAACAATTGGCATATCACAGATAGGGGCCATTATTTTCATAGCGTCGCACTCAAAGCTATTCGCGAGTTCCCCGTGACCTTCAACTACAGCGGAGAAATCTTTCAGGATATTCCACTCGCCCGTGTACTCCCAGGACTTCGAATTCTCACGCGAAACTTCTACGATGGGTATTCAAAACCATTACACAGAAGTGCTCGCCAAATACAGGACGACTTCTGGCAATCGGAGACGTCGGCTATGCTGTACGACGGTCTTATTGAAGCACACAAAAGCTCCGTGCCCAAAAATCATAAATCTCAAGCCAACACTGGTGACGAGAATGAGCAGAAGGCTTCATGGGTTGGATTATTAATCGCAATAGAGCTGTACTTGGAGCAGGTAGTGGTACTCTGGCGACCTTTCACAAGGGAAAATTATCTCTACACCATGAGGATCTTCCAGCGCGATCTCGGCTATGCTCTACACAAGCCAGATGCACCACAGCTAGCAGATCTACTCTTCTGGGAGTCGTTTGTTGCGGTGATAAGTCTGCAGATGCACGAGAAACAAGGTGATCTCGCGAAAGAACCTGGTATCAGGCCATATTTTGAAGGGTTTGTACGGGAGCAGAGTCGGGTTTTGGGATTGAAGACGTGGAAGGACGCAAAGGCGGCGTTACTGAGAATTGCATGGCCTTGTGACTTTACTGATGATGATTATGTGAAGGGGACATGGGAGGCGGTGATGGAATATGAGGCTGTCGTAAACTAGACTAGGTGTAGATGAATTAAGAATACGAATTTGTGCTTCTATTCATGGCTATAAAGGTTGTTAAGCTCCTAGATAGAAATATGCATCGTATGTTCAACGGAAGTGTCCGAACATCTATCACTGGGGAAAATGATTGCGGTGTAGCCAGTTCGTGAAGTTCGTCGCAAAGACTTCCTATCCTAGCTGCAAGGCGGATATAGCTCTGAATCCAATGGAAAACATATATAAAATAATGCAATTGATAGAGGCGCATCGTCCTTAGGGACGCTCCAGCTTTGCAGCCTCAGTCACATTTTTGTTAATGCAGGCAGGATTCTGCCGACGCTCCCGAAGTACCCAACCTTAGCTCTCTTTAATCTAAATGAGCAGATGATCGAACATCAGTCTCTTAACCATCAATCATCAGGTCTCTCGTCATACTCCAATCGGAGTCACCTCCAAGCTCAGAGAACGATCCAAGACGTCACTCTCGAAGCCCCAGCCCTAGTAGTCAATAACAAAATCAATTGTAGTAAATTTGAAGTATTTGTCCCACATTACAGGGGGTAGATTTAATTTAATTGACAGGGGTATATTTGATTTTTGTAGGCCAATCAAAACCTCTCAGAATCTAACATAAGGTACGCGACAAGATAACCGCGTAAAGGTTACACCAAGCTTTCACTTACACGTCTTCTACAGATACTAGTAAACTACCTAGCTAGTACAGAACTACAGGAGAACCATTCCAAAGTAAGACCTTAGTAGTAATAATAGACCTAGTGCTGAAATTAGCAAACCCTCCTTCCGCTCAGAGAGCCCGCTGACTCGTTCATTCGGTCAGCAAGTTCAATATCCCATAAGACTGATCAAAGCCCGCTGACGGGTGCCTCATTAGGACTAAATCACGTCAGCCACCTCGTATGTTTGTATTTTTAGACGGCTATGAGAGGAGAGGAAAAGGGGGACCATGCAGTAGTCGGGCTAACTAGTATACTGTCTCAGTCAGCTTCTCGTATGATATCCGTATAAGCCATGAGGATAAATTCTTCATCCTCCCCGCCACAGCCTGTATTCCTCAGACCTCCATTATTGAGTACTCGACAACTACACTCGACAGGCTTAACCTTAATGAATTTCCGGTATGGCGTCAAAACTCTTCTTCGTCCATATTCTGTGCATTCTCCTTGCGGGTTTGTCCTCTTTCGCGAGAGCACAGTTTCTTCTCAAGAATCCTTCGTCAATTGCCGACAGCAATGTTGAAAAACACATCGATTTGACGAGTTGTATGTATGTCATCACCCAAGCATTTGCTGGCTGGCAAAACCGATATGTCACTGTACCTGCAAACAATCACATTCGTTGGGGACAAAAGAAGTGCGTTTTGCAGATCAACAACAACAACCCGAATGCCTTCGTCAAGCTGGGCGGTGACCTCGCTCGAGGCTTCGCCCAATTGACGGTCGTCGCTGGAAGCAGCAGTCCTTTTGGGTCCAGCTCCTTGTGGCGAGGCGCCTTCCCTGCAAGCCCAGTTTTGACGATTGCTCATTCCAATCGATTCGGCGGGGATGTCGGCAACCCCGTGGCGCGGCGGGATGCGGTTCCTTTTCCGGAGCTGGATCCCAGTACGACACCTGCAAATCCTGCGACAAATGACTTTGCCGCACATTTAGCCGGCATCGATTTCGAGGACTTGAGGAATTACACCACCGCCAGTGCTGCCAGCGACCCTATGGGGAGCGAAGAGAAGGCTACAGCCGTTCGTCGAAGACGCTCGGGTGAGCCACACCAGCTGGTCAAGCGCGCTTACAGAATGGCGCACTGTGCCGGAGAGAAGGATGTGCTCAACGACAAGATCAAGCAATGCGACTGCAAGGACGGGACTCAAGACATTGGCAGGTTTGAAGTAACGTGCCACGGTGAACGGTCAACGCATCACGGATGGACACTGGACAAGATGCGAAACACTGTAGGCTCGCTTAGGGGCAGGATTGAGCGTCTGTTGACAACTCGTTGGGATAAACGTCTTTTCACAGTCTACGGCCAGAAACACCCCGGCGGTGTTTTGCTAACGCCAACTGCGATAAGATCCCGTCCTGATCATAATGATGCAAGGTGCTGCGAGCTGCTCCTTAATCAGGTTGCCGGTGAGATGGGCTTTGCCCCAGCTTCATGCACTTGCGAACCAGTAACTGTTAACGACGCATGGCATATGATGGTTACTGATACACTTAATTATCAAGTCGCTGGGTAGGGTTAGATATTAATTCCGACTGCCTCTATTATATACTAGATCCCTACTCCACCACGACATTGCATCTATCGTGTGCGGAATGAATTGTTTCAAGACATCCTCACCGATAGCACTTTACTTTTCAGAACTCAGATCCAGATAACTAGCCACTAACAGAATGATAAGTCGCCATGGGCCTATATTTTACCTCTTTTACATTCCATCAACCAAGCAGTCTTTTCTCAACTGCATATGAAGAAACAAAACAACAACAGCAAATATAGTATACATAGAAAGCCACGTCAACTTAATGATTGTAGTACCGCCGCAGTCACCTTCGCTATCTTATTCTACAAATAGAGTCAGGGGTGAACCAGCCCCCTTCAGCCAATGCGAACACCCTGCGCTCACATACTGGTACCCTCTTATACAGCTGGCTCACGACCATAAGCATCACTCTTAATGTCACGACGGGCAACTCCAGCAGCCTGCATGAGCTTCCTGGTGAACTCGATACGCTCACTTCCTCGCATGATCGTAGGTCGTCGCTGCCATCCAATCTCTGTTGGCATGCGCTCGTTCTCTATGGCAGAAACCCCATATTAGCCTCAGCGTAGTTAATCAGAAATGCCACATACTTAGCCAGTACTCGATAAACTTCTTCTCCACCGTGCCGGTCGTTCCATCAGCCATGATTTCAAAGAAGGATGCCATCTCGCCCCAGCTGAACCCGTCAGCTAGTTTAGACAGTGAGTGCTCGGGGTTGGTCTTCTTTGAGGTTGCTAAGCGGCCCATTCTCGCTTTGGCGACTTGTTCAACCGTCATCAGATCGTCGGGGAAGTAGGTAAGGGACTCAGCCCAGACGGTCTTGTTGAATGGGTTCGGATCAGCAAAGAAGGCATCGGAGCGGCTGGACGGATATGGTCAGTACCAGTTAGAAGGGAATGTCAGAACGATGTACCTTAGAGAAATGTCATGCTCGAGGATGTTGTGGCGGCCAAGGTCTGCCAGATCGAAGCTGCGGGTGTTTGGGTACTCAGGGCTAGTCTTGATAGCCTGGGTGAAAAGAATCACAGCATCGAGGTGCTCGATGTTGTAACCGGCGAGCATACCGTCCTTGAGGATATCGAGAGTGATGTTCTTGCCGTCGCGAGGGATGTAGCCATGGTTGGCCAAAGTATTGAGTCCGGGGCACGGACCGCGAGCTTCGTCAAGTCAGAACAAGGAACTGAGAAGGCAGAGATGCTGGGACTGGTGTCCATCATGGGAACTCACAGGCATCAGAAGCTGGAGCAATCCACTCCTGAGGAACAAACTCGCGGGTGGATAGGAACTGGGGATGGGCAAGCGTGGGCGCGACTGCGCTGGCTATGACAATCGATGTACAGAACTTCATAGTGAATGATAAAGCCGTGATGTAATAGGCAGGAAGAAAACAAGAATAATATCAAACCTGTGACTTTTCATTGATAAAGGCGGGCACCAAAGCGTGTCTTATACTGCGGTGTCTTCACCCTTCTTGCCTCCAGAACACTCGCCTTTGCCCGTCTTTGTTTCATCTTCACTAGTACTTAACCTCAAATCCGGCGAAAAAAGAAAAGAGGCAGAAACAGAAACATCAAAGCATCGTCCGTGCCGAGATCCTCGGCTCAGCCAGTCTCACGATTGGTAATAGGAGGATCATCATTGATCACTTCAGATGCGACTGGCTGATCCAGGTCTGAACACTATTCGCGAATATTTCCAGATGGAGTAAAGATGCGGTTATGCTTATGCCTTATGTTTGGTTTATATTGAAACGCCCGATTGCTCCACCAGGTCCTGAAACTTCCACTAAAGCCCAGACGCCAAGAAAAAGAAGCAAACCTCCCTCTTGGAAAACAACCGAGGCTGAGGCCAATTTCTAAAACTTGGATGTCCGGCTAGGTCATCAATTAAACAATACAGCAGCAAACTAGCAAATGACTTGAGTCTACGTCCGGGAAGATCGAGTCATTCCAACTGTTTGACCTCAGTAATTACGCTAGGCCAAACCAAGGGTTTCAGCCATCCATTGTGCTATAAAAATCAGCCACATTGTTTACTTGGATGCCTTCACGCATAAGTGAGGGGTGATATTGCAAGCTGAACTTAACTTGTTGCACTACAGCCTTTAAGAAGGGGCCACGTATATATAAATGCGGTGGTGTTTTCTGTGGTAATTAAGATTAAAACAGAGCTTTTTATCTTATAAAAAATAAAGTCTAATAAAGTTGCGAAATGCATACATCAGCTTTACTTTACATCTCTCATTTATTTCTTTCAATAACAAACCCCAGTCTGTCAGAGTAAGACAACCAGAACCTTCAAAAATGCCAATATAGACGAGACAGCTAACTCAAAAACAGCAAGTTACAACGAGTACTGTAATTTCTGCCAGTGGCAACGGTGTGGTCACCTCCTCTTTTCTCATAACTAACACCCAGCGCAGCGCGACCGCTAAACCCAGATCTGGCACTGAGCTGTCCGGCTGGATTCACTTCCCCATTTATGGTGGAAATCCAGGCGGGTGTCTTAGACTATCTTACGATCGACTTTACGTCGCAATCTGCAACTATCAAGACTTTGACAGTGCACCTTGGCAACGCAAAGGTATTCGAGGAGCCGGATCTTGGGAAGAGTGAGGCTTTTACTGTTTCTATGCCTTCTGGGGAGATTCGTCACGACGGGGAAGGGATTACAGTCTCTATTGAGGTGGAGTTTGCGACGATTGAGGCGTGGGTGTCTGTTGGTTCCGTCTCTGTCGCGCTTTAAGTGTATTCATCAAGACTGACGATCGTAACGGTTAAAGCATTTCCATCTGCAACTGCATGGTTAATTGGAAACGCTACTTTTCTAGGGAACAAGACTGAAACTTGGTAAACGGAATGTGTGCATGTCTCGGATTTAACTAAGGCTAAGCCATTCTGCTACATCATAATGGTTCCGATAGACCTACCAAGGTGTTTTTGCACAACATGGATAGAGCAGCTCCGTCGCACCCTCAACTTCGGACGATCCACTTTCATGGTGAGTGCCCTGTTCGTTCCATCAACGACAACCTTGCCACTTATGTCCAATGCGGATTCATTTGCCATGGCGCTTCCACTTCATTCCACTACCCAAACACTTCGTGTTCCTTTCAAGGAACTCAGTGCTTGGAGCAGATCTTCGAATCTCCACAACTTGCTGTTGACTATGTTTGAACTGCATAAAGATCTTTATCGCACATTCGCATATCCAGTTTTCTCTGTCCGCTCATCTGGCCACTTTGAGTCTATGCATTTGAAGGGCATCAGCTTGGGAACCATACAAATAACCTGGCCACGTCTCCGTTAAGTGCTGCAATATCTCAAATCTACGGCCTTGCTCGTGTGGCATGTCTCCATCCTTCTCTTCGGGCTTCAAAGTCCTCCCAGTCGTGCTATACATCAGACAGTAACGACATCACTCGTACCTACTATCACTATGAGCGACATCATCCCGATTTCTATGCCGTTTGCGCCAACTCCTCATGTCCAAGGTTGGCGAGATTGGTCTCTTCTGTGGTAGTTTCATTGCCCCTCATTGACAGTGCTCCTCACGGTCCTCACGGCTATCGCGGCCAGGCTGAGAAAGTGGAAGTGCCAAGAGCAGGCTGGGAATAAAAAGAACCGATATACAGCCCGAGATCTCAGCACTTTCTGATCGGCTCACGCGTTTGAATTCGCAGCGCAAGCTACAGCACACATTGGTTGCCTCGTAGGCGCATGGGGAAGTTCTATGTGGCTAAGAGCTTAAACCAGCACATAGAAATGAGTAATCCAGACATCTCGTCGACACATTCTTGAGCCTGCCAAGCATGTTTGAGGCTGAATTATCTCTGCCATATTTAGCCGATAGGACTGTAGCGAATCACCTGTGTGGCACGGTTTTGGAAGCAACTGGATATCTCGGAAGTCAACTCTCCTCCATCTGGGATCTGAGACGCGTGGACTACGTCAAGACTGACGAGGCATTGTATACTTGGGCTGAGGTCTAGGTCGAGCGGAGAACGGTATTGGCGAGAAGCTAGTATTTCCTCTGCTCGGGTGCGAAGGATGGAAATATAATGAGGCTGTGTGACGGATTACACATGCTTGAGAACGTGTCACTACGGAAAGCAGAAATGGGGCATATGAAATGATGCCTCCTTCAGCGCAATTAGCGGGGCGAAACACGATTCTCTAGCGTGTGGTTGGTTGTCTCGCTTTATTCTTAGCGAGTGCGATAGTGGGCTGTGCCGTTAACCGTTTCTCGATACGTAGGCCAATGTCAATGACGTCAAGACCCTGATCATCGATATCCAGCACCTAATCTCAGATCCCGTTATTTCCATGAGACGTCTTTCAATTCACCTTAATAAACCATTGTTCAAGCTGTTTTTGTTATAGAGAATGCATCAATCTAACGAGCCAGACAAATCCTCGGCATCACCACCGAAAATACCCCCCTTCTCGTCAAGATCAATGGCTGACGTCGGTACCGATTCCGGAAACCTTTTCCGCCTAAAGGACGTGCTCACTTACTTCGCCGCTGTCAAAGGGGACCTGTCAAACGTCACTGCCCCTCCCTTCATCCTCGCTCCCAGATCAGCCATTGAGGTTCCAGCTGCTTGGGCTTGTCACCATGATCTCTTTCTCCAACCTGCAGACGAAGCGGACGCTGGAGTGAGGGCCCTTTTACTGGCAAAGAATTACATCTGCAGTCTTAAGCAGCTCGTCAATGCAGATTCTCCAGATGCTGCCAAGAAGCCATTGAACCCCTTCCTTGGTGAACTCTTCCTCGGCTCATTTTCCGACAAGTCTGGGTCGAAATCAGAACTGGTCATTGAGCAGGTATCACATCACCCGCCTGTAACAGCATGCTCTGTTTATAACAAAGAGCGTGGCATGTCGTCGATTGGCTTCGCTGGTCAGGAAACATCTTTCAGCCTGGTCAATGGCGTCACCGTGCGTCCAACAGGATGTGCAATCATCCAAGATCATAAGCATAACGAGCAAAGTCTCATGACGATGCCAACAATATTGGTCAAGGGCGTTACGACAGGGAATCCATATCCAGAAATGGAGGGTCCAGCCTACATTGCCAGTTCGAGCGGTTACCTGACGAAAATCGGATTTCACGGTAAAGGAAGACTTGGGTACGGTCAGAAGAACCAGGTCGTCGCTGAAGTATTTGCTCCGAACAACAAGAACCATCCGTTATATCGTATCACGGGTCAATGGACTGGCGAGATCAAGGTTGAAGACTCATCAAAGACGACTCTTGAGGAATTTCACGTCGACAAGATCCCAATCTCACCTCTCAAGGTCGCGCCCGTAGAAGAGCAAACGCCATGGGAGTCGCGTCGGGCTTGGTTCAAGGTTACTCAAGCGATTAAACAACACAACATCGAAAAGGTGTATGCTCACAAGAGCACATTGGAAGAGTCGCAAAGAAGGCGACGGGTTGAAGAGGACAAGACGGGCAAACAGTGGAATCGCTTGTTCTTTACTCAGATCCCCAAGGGTGACGAGATGTTGGAGTCTTTGGTTTCAAAGGTGCCTGAGAAATTGAGTGTACTCGACTTTACAAAAACGGGCGGTGCTTGGAGATTTATTGGGGCTGATAGGGCTGAGGAGGTGAAACGACATTTGAGCCGCGACAGTTTACCATAGCTTCATGATGAGCGTAAAGCATTAATAATAGATTATATTGTATGGATACATCTACTTCCAATCTTAGCTGTATAAAAAGCCAAGAGCTGAGCCTAATCATCCAATCCGTCCAACACTTCACATTAGATCTTGTCAACGTGCTCTCCAGTCTCATGCTGGGCAGCAAGCTTCTCATCGATAGCCTCAGCCCTGCGAGCGAGATCAGCCTGCAGGTTGGCAGTATACTTGCTCTTGTCGACGAAGGGAATGAACCAAGGAGCATTGGTGAAGAGATAGTTCATCTCCTCCAGAGGAAGCTGCTTGGTCTCAGGAACGAAAGCCCAGACGCAAAGAGCGTTGGTGAAGTTGCATATGACGAAGAGAAGGTAATACTTCCAGCCAACAGCACCCATCGCAATACCAGTGACTTGACCGATCATGGTGTTGAAGGCGAATGAGGTCATAGTAGCAAGAGAAACACCCTTGGCTCGGGTACGGGTGTCGAAGATCTCGGCGGGGATGATCCAGGAGAGAGGTCCGCAGGTGGCTGAGAAAGAGAAGTTGTACGCCCAAGTAACGATAATGAAGCCCCAACCTTGGGCAGCGCTACCGGAACCGGGAGGATACACAACAAGCATGATGGTGGCGATGATGAAGGTAAGCATGTTGAACAGGTTACCCCAGATAAGGGTCCATCGACGACCGAAACGATCGATATAGACGATGCAAAGAGCCTGGGCAATCAACGCGATAATAGAGTTGATGGCCTGATACTTGAGGGTATCAGCAGCGTTGATACCAGCCTGTCCATAAATAGTAACAGAGTAGTACTGAATGGCCGAAACACCAGTCATCTGAATCGAAGCCTGAAGGCCGCAGGCAATCAAGAGACGACGGAAGCAAGATACATCCCTGAAGAGCTCAAGATACGACTTTGCGCCATTGGCATGCTCATCGGCAATGCTTTCCTGAATCTGCTCGATCTCCGCGCGGACCCAGGCATCCTCGACGTTGCCGTTGGAGTGGAGCCGGGCAAGGGTCTTGAGCGCCTCCTCCTGCTTACCCTGGTCCATGAGCCAGCGGGGAGACTCTGGGAACACGAAGATGAGGGCGCCGAGGATGATGGCCGGGATGATCTGGATGCCAAGGGGAATTCGCCACTGTCGGTTGTCGGAGTAATTGGTGAATGTGCCCCAGCCGGTCCATGAAGCGACGAGGGCTCCGATGCCTAACATGAATTGCTGGAGGGCTGTGACTCGGCCTCGGATGGAGGGGTGTGCGATCTCGGCTTGGTAGAGGGGGATGATCATGGTCAAGAAACCGACACCGAGACCGGCCAGGAAGCGGCCAGCCATGAGATATGAGATGGCGGTAGCGCCGGTCTGGAGAGCACCTCCAAGAGTGAAGATTACAGAACCAATAGTAATAGTCCATCGTCGACCGGTGTATTCAGTCGTGGGTCCGGCGAACATGGCACCAAAGAAAGCACCAGCGGTGAAAAGAGCAACTACAGCACCACTACAAAAGTCAGTATCTAAGCAGTCTTAATGCGATTATTTGCAACTTACGTATCGGCAGCTGTGGGGCTAGTGTCGAACTCTCGGTGATAAGAAGGCGACGCAATGACCTGGGCGATGACACCCAAATCATAGCCAAAGAGCAGCGATCCAAAGGACGCAAACACTCCGACGAGGAACTGGTAAACCTTGGGCTTCATGATGACTGCTTGAACGATATGCAGACTGATGGGTATGAAGTGATCGACAGGAGGGGGGATTTCAAGAGCTTTTAATACTTTTCATCAATGACACCAAGCTTGGAGCTACAGAGTAGCATCGCCCTTCTCGCGCTCCAATGGCTGACATTTCCAGAGTCCATATCCCCAGAACTCAATGGCTTTAGCGTAAAAGGTCCCCATGGGGTATGGGGCAGGGAAAGCGCTCGCGAAAAAACACGAAACAATGCCGAAGACACGCTAAGGGAGCAGCCCATTGACAGCGCGTGACATCGCTGTAGAAGCGCTTCCTCATGATTGGAGCGCAAGACGGCGTTCTTAAGCTAGGTGTTAATGGTATGAGAGGAATGCCAAGCTAATGCGGAGAAGGGCAACCCGCGTATTTGTTAGTATGGGTTAAGGTCGGGTTGTTTGCCGGATTTGTGTCTTGGGCTGGTGCGGGGTTTCAGCTGACAGGTTTGGGAGGGCGCTATGCTGTTTTTTAACATCTTGTCCGGGGGAGTCAGTGATGCGGAATCGTAGCGGCATGATATGGGCTCGAAAAGACAGGGCTGGTCTTGGGGTGATGTATCCGAGGCATGAGCATGTGGATTGCAGGAGGAGGAGATCGGACGAAATTTCATGATCCGAAGTTCGTGACAAAGGGAGAGCGTGGCATTTCAGATTGCTTGGCTCTTATACCGAGACGGTGGTGAAAGAGTGTACAAAATGGTTTGTGAATATTCGTATCGGTACTCTGATCAGAGAATAAAAGTTATCTATGCTTAAAGAATGGGCCCAATAGGGAGCGCAGATCAGACCCAGATGACAATGCTTGTTTTTCTCATCGCGCGGTTTTTGTGGGTTAACGAAGTGTTGCTTGCGAAAACGCACTGTCAGTGTCGATCTCGATTGTTGACAGTTTCAGATCATTTGCATACCATTGTGATTGCTGGAATATTGGCAACCGAAAATCCTTAGTAGGAATTGATCTATCGCGTAGAATCGTGCCATAACAGCCAACGACATTAGAGTGACTATACAGGGTAGGCAATCCTCTACAACGCACTCGGCCGGTTCGGGTATATCAGACCACTCATGCTAATGCATGCTATTCCCGAAGAACTAGTGGGTCTGGAGCCATAGGGTCTGTCTTATTGGTTATGAGGTACGGTCCATTAGACATGGTTTAATGGGCGAGAGTTGTTGTCTATGAGCATTTATCTCTTATCGATTAGGAAAGCTTATCAGCCTAGAAGGGGTACATTTAACTGGCAATGTTCTGTGTGCTCTATATAAAACTTAAATACTAGAAACCAGAGAACGTTACACCAAGGAGATAGTAGCCCATTCTGAAAGTGTAAAATGAGGCAATAGGGAACATCGAATCATCCTATGGTCCATCATTCTCATATTGTATGGATCCTCTTCAGCTTTTGCTTTGCCAACAGCTGCAACGTCTGGCTCGTGCCGTATAGGAGCGTTTTTATCACTTACTGGAAAGTTCACATCTAAAGAGACATGCTCCAATGCATACTCACGAAGTTTCATCTCAAAAATGCGCTCCACTTCTGTCCGGTTTTCGTTATCTTCTGGGGATGCCTCCCCAATGCGCTGTGCTATGATGGTATTGCTGATCATAGGCCCAAGTTGGGAGGAATAGCGGCAGTCCTCTCCCCACATACCGACCCTGATAAACTCCCGTTCCCTATTGTTGTTAAGCGCCTCCTTAACTATAAGTCCGAAAGCTTCGGTGTCCTTATCGCTGGGCTTGATGGGCATGATTGCGTTCTCTCGACGCAGATATAGTGGAATAAGGAAGTGAGGCGAAGAATTGTCAGGTATTTTGCTGAATTGAAATCGGAATGTTGCGTGTTGCTGCTGTCCTTCGCAACTTAGCAGCCGTAGGCAATCTAATCCAACCGAACAGAGTTCAATATCACGGCCCTGTTTTATTTATTATTAGGTCGCACGATAAGATGCATTGGGCACCTTACCTGGTTATGGTCCTGCCAGAAAAGATAAGTCGCATTCTTAATATTAACAGTCTCTTTAAAACGAACCGGTATCAGGAGGCACCTGATCCGCAAGATAGCCTGATCAAAAGACGTAAAGGGATTGGCGTCTGGCGGACTCAAGATACTTTCACTCAGCAAAGCTAGGGGCCGGAAGATATGAGACTCAAATGAGTTGGGATCCGATAACGAGATCCTCGGTCCTTGGTCACACATGGACGCGCCCTCAAGAACGGAGCCGGAAAAGCTAAGCCAAGACCATGTAGGTGCTATCAAAGTCTGTGCCTTCAAAAGAAGAGATTTCTTCCGGTCAACCCGGTTCCTTGGTCTTTCCGGTTGCCAGAGAAGGCCCTGCATCCAGCTTTCAAGCCATATGCCACCGAAATATGTATCTCCTGATAATTTGGCTCTTACACCTGCAATCCCTGATATGGCAATGAACCTATCTTGCTCGTAGGTAAGTTCGCAATTGGTATACCTCTCAAGCACCCAACCCCACGAATAGGCAAGGTCATCGTCCGCGAGGCTGTGTAATGTCCCCCGATCGTGCGACTGTGAATCACCCCAAGGAGAAGCTTCGCCTATGACGCGAGACTCCACGGAACTGCCGTCGCATTCCCACCATAGTTGGTCACTTCCAAGACAGAGGATCCGCCTAGACAGGCACCGTTCTTGCAATACCCACGCCCTGCGATTTATAGGGGAACTGACCACGTCGGTCCTGTAATCAGTAAAGTTTAGAGGTTCGACAAAAACGTGATCAGCCTTCCTTAGTGATTGCTGATCATCTCCTTCATCAGTGGGCTGACAATAGGAGGGCGGCTTTGGTCGCCCTATGCTGCGGGGTCGACATTTGCGAAAGACGGTGGCATCAGATACTTCCCAGCAAATCATAATCGTGAGGAAGGAATAGCGATAGAAGTCCATCATCAGCGGGGCTTCATGCCGAAAGTCGGAACCATCATCGTTTTGGACGATACAAAGAGAGTCGATCCAGATATAACGGATAGGGATTGCACGACAGATAGATACGACGTCTCTGTAGTCGTGAGGGAAGAGACTATCGGGTTGAGGGCTGCAGTAGTCCTGGCAGTTCTCTTCGAGCAGTGTGGGTGTATTCTCGGACCATCGATGTGAAAGCGTGACGTAGGGGACTTTGGCTTGTTGAGTCTCGAAAATACACCATGTTGTCGAGTCCTTGCCACCGAGGTCTAGTAATCGCCTCGGCATCTTCGCATCAGGCGATGAAGAGATTCTCTTCATGCATAAAGAATGCTCGGTGTCACATATACCAATCCAACGATTCGTAACAAGTGCCGCAGACTGAGGCGTATGCTGCGTGGGTATTGGAGCCTCCTTTTCCGCCTCTGTATCAGGTTAGTGAGCATGGAGAACAGTATACTAGGGCTATGTGTTATCGCTTACGTTCAAATATCTCCTTGGTAGTCTTCCAAATGCGAAATTGGAACGGTGTCTGCTCTGAACCCTTGCCAGTTACCCGGATCCCCATCGTATACTGGCCACCATCAGGTTTATAGGTAGTAGCAATGAGAGTAGCTCGAAACTCATCAACATGTTCATCCTGTGGTGACGCGGCTGCCGATGATCGAATAGTCCGCCAGACTTTCCAGCAAACAGGACAATCAGCATCCAAGGATGCTAGAAAACTCCTCCATGATAAATGCATAGGGCTTTCGCCTCTGCTGACCCATGAGATTTCCGAAGGTCGACCCGGACGCACCTCCTTCTTCCATTTTTGGATTACTGATAAGGGCCCTTTGGTTTCGTAAGAATCCTTAGAGGCGACCGCGATCCCAGGAAAGTCTGGCAATGCTGGGAGGCATATCTTGCAAAGACTCATTTTGACAGGAAGATAAATAATTGAATGAGCTCAGATTGGGTTGGCCATAATATGTTAGCCTGTTTGCTGTAAAAGGTATGATGATAGTGTGATAGTGATATGATATGATATGATGTCTTGACCGCTCTAACTATGTAGCCCTTATAGGTGAGTGGTTAAGCGCGCGCCAGTTGATCTTTGAAAGAACCAATCGCACCTGACTTCGGCTTAATTGAGATATAATTATTCAAGTCAATTTCTGCGCTAGATAGCGTCATTCGACTCGGTTCGAAGAAATAAAACCTTCAATTAAGCGCGCATTGTTTCAGGATCCATGCAACTTCAGTCGTGGACAAATCATGCGACTGAGCTGTCCCCAGTAAAGAGGGATTTTTTAAGCGCCGACTTTTAATGGCCATATAACACTGAAGCCGCAATAATCCTCTCACAATGTATATCATAAAGAAATAATGCTGCAATTCTGGGAAAAGTCTCGTATTATTTGCCACCTTGTTGGCAGCCTAAGCTCCATAACAGGAGCCTGGAACTACTTCGACAGTCTGCTGCAATACCTTGGCCTCCACCAACAGCTAAGCAAGACATCGGGGCAGATTGACGCCCCACCGTCTCGAGACACCACCGCTACAGACAACACCAAGCTTCACATTGAGTAAGACAATCCGACGACAAGCACGAAAGTAGCCCTGACAGCAGGTTCTTCCAGCAATCTATCCTGGGATACTACAGAAGACACGCTTTTACAGGTATTCAGCGAATATGGAGACGTCACAGATGCGGTAGAGTCCCTGCATAATCGTCTTTATACTTCCAAAATGCTGAGTTGCTGCACTAGGTCGTAATGCGCGATGCCAAAACGGGTCACTCACGACACTTTGGGTTCGTTACATTCAGCAAGTATGAAGAAGCATGTGATGCACGCAAAGGGCTACATAATGAAGAGTGAGTCAGACCGACTGTCCAGTAGCTATTATACCGATCCTGACGTTTCCTCCCTCAGAGTTGATGGGCGCCGCCTCAGGGTGAGGGAGGCTCCCAAAAGAAGACAAGAGGTTCAGGAGAGTGATAAATACAAGATAACTTAAGCGTCTAAAACTTTCCTTGTCTAGCATCACTGGTATCTATATATATCAACCTTATGGAAAGCTGGCTTTAAGATATTACAGCCATGTTTGACCAAGATCTCAGAAACTACATTCACACAGCTTATTTAAGTATTGCTAGGCCTTGACAACTAAACTGAGATGATCTCTGCTCTAGAAGTGAAGGTACTAGTTCATGGAGAAGATTGTGATACGGGACTGTAACTTAGTTTTGATGGAAATCAGATCACTGCCAACATGGCCAATGCCCGTGCTACAGGTGGCAGTGGTGGTGGTAGCAGTCAAGGTGGTTATGGTAGGGGGTATCAACGGAGAGGATATGGTGGAGGTGTAAGTAGAGGCATGTCCAGTCATTCTTATGTGAAACAGATCGATAGGTATATTTACGTGCTGCTACTATCGGCCTTGTAGAAGTCCCTGCAATGCTTCTTCTGTGTCATATGCCTTCAACAGCTCAGCCTTGAGCTTCTCAACCTCATCCTTCTGATCTCTTCTCACGCCATCCAACATACCCTTCGCAGGACCAATAAGATGAGCGTCGCTGAGCTCCATGACAACAGCCATGAGCACCAAGCTGTCTCCCATCTTTGCTAGTTTGCCATCTGCATCCAGGCCGTTCATTATCTTCAAGAGTCTCTCGAAATCTGCATCGCCTGGCTCAAGGATAACTCGCAAGACAGCGCCTCCATCACCATTTACGAGGTACTTGTGAAAGAGGTTTGGCGTGACAGTCTGGGGTTTCCCGACCTCTAGTGGCTGAACGGAAGCTTCCAAGGCCTCCAGGTCAGGGTCATTGCTCTTGTAGACAGAAATAGAGCCTTCGATTAGGTCAAATGTCTCTGAGAAACGTGAATGAAAGTGAGGCGGTACAGTGGTGCCGGGAGTCATGGTTTCGATGAAGATAGTGCGCTTGCCATCGTTGAGGGATGCCGACTCCTCGAGCCGGAAACGGCGTTGATCCCAGCGACGTTCTGACGACATGTTGATAAACAGGAGTAATAACAACGAGAGTAAGAGTAGTTTTACGAATTCTCACAAAACAATTCGCTCAGTTCCGATTCATGTTTAAGTACTTGACTTCACCACGTATTGCTGACTGCTTATTCAGCGGCTCATCAGCTACCGACCCCGCCGCGTTACGTCTTTGGGATTAGTGATTACGAAGGATTCAGATCTGCGCTGCGAGATATCTTATCTAGGCGCAACCACCGATTAGATAGCTTAACTAGCATTTCTCTCGAAGGTCCGATTCGCTGAGATTCCTTGAAAACATCTTTTCATTCGCTGCTGTCATGGATTAAGTATGAAAATTAATGACGCTCTATGTAATACCCCAAGCTATCGTAGGCAGAAAGATAAATGAGACTCGGTTTTCTTTACACATGGCTCTGCTGAATTTCATGTGCAATCGCTATCGAGGGACGAGATCTTAATCTGGCTGGGACTGGACCTGGTATTGCTTTCTACCATTAAGTAGGATCAAGCTTTTGGTTGCCATACAGCACGCTCGATTTATATCTCCCAAACCTAGGACCTTTTACTAGCGTATAAGCGAAGAAGAAATGTAAACTGGAATACAGAGATAAACAAAAGCATATACGTGATGTCTTGGCACTTCAATGGAGCCACTAGTAGAGTTTATGAGCTTTGAAACGTGACTGTTTGGGAGGATAGGGACTATGGTTATTGACTATGGAGCCTACTAGCAGAAAAGAACGAAAAAATCGAAAGACAAGGAATTAGTAGAGGGGGAAAAGGTCTGAAAGAATGGGCCGGTCAGGAATGTTGCTTGAGTAACCCTTAATCATAGGAATCTAATCCACCACAGGAAGGTTGAAGCATGGCCATCCTAAAGCTCAGCGTAACATATCCTTCTTAGTCGGCGAGGTAGGCATTGGCACTAATACTCTGAGAAGTAACTTGATAAATGCGTTGCGTGGTAGGAGTTGCAGCGCCAGCGGGAACCTGGTCATCCACATCACCCAGCTCCCTGCCGACAAAGGCATTAACGACATGCTGAGTCAGGTTGTCAATGATAACCTTGATCTTGTTGGCAGCGAGTCTGATGATGGTAAGCTTTGCGTACTTGAGCGCAACAGAAACACGCTCATTAACACCAGGGCAGCGGATATTAGCTCTACGAACCAGGGCTGCGGCGTCGATAGCGGATACCAGATCAACGCCGAGCTGGTAGTTGTAGGTCCAGCAAACATAGGTACTGCTCTGTTCGCCGATAGCCAGGGAAGGGTCCTTCACTGTGTTTCTGCTATGTCTTTTAGTTTGTGATCTTGTGTGGACACATTTATATGGTGTAGACTTACGTGGAGTCATCGATGGCGGCTGGGCTCGCAAAGACGGGAAGGGCCCTGAGGAGACGTGAAGCAATAGTTGCGGCTTTCATGACGGCGGATCGATGGAAGGTAGGCATGGTGCAATGATGAGATATGCTGGAGTGTTGAGAGAGGTGAAGAAAAGAGTTATCTCGTTCTTTCTCGCCCTCTAACTCCAGCCAGCCTCGCCGCCGCCGATCCTCATGGAGCTTCCGCTGCCAGATCAGCAACGACGGCGCCCTTGACGACGATACCACCGAGACCTGCAGCACCCGATTCGGGGGGAAGACCTCATTCCTCACTACCTCAAGGAAGGTCCGCTTCTCTGGAAAATACGCAAGTACTCAAACGGAGATGGCATTGACTATTGCTGACTCTGTATCGATCAGTATCTGCGCGGCAAGATTGATGGGGACAGATGGTATAACTGCTGACGCCTGTTTCTCCCTCACGGTGATGGCGTGTGCCCTTGGTAAATTATCAAGGGGGTTGACTGTATCTTGTTAGTGCCTTCATCTTCTCTGAGCCTGATGGTTTTATGAGATGTAGGGGCCAGATCATTTCTATACATCCCTCTTTAATAGCTAGTTATATATAGCAATATCAGACTTTATCACACTGACTCGAGGATAGCCTCGAGGAGTGTCCATTAACGTTGCTACTTAAAATATGGCTTAATATAACGGTACAGCTCGAGTAGATAAATTCCATTGAGTCTTAGTTATATATGGGTTGGGTATAATAGGTTTAAAAATAATATTTACTATAAAAGGTTATCTTTTAAAAATAATTAGCTATTTAAATAATTGATTTAATTTAAATAACAGTCTTTAATATAAGAGCTATCTTAAAAGTCTATGTTCGGGTAATTATCATTGTAAGTGCTTAAGGCACCAACCTTATATATTAGCTAGACCTTCTCGGCCCAGCCCCTTATCTAGCTATAGCTAATACGTACATATTCCTCTTAACGGCTACTAAAGGGCAAGATCAATAGAGGTATAGAAGGAAGGATAACGGGGTTCCTATGGCCACCCCCATGATTGATAGGACCCCCTCTAATGCCGACTATCTGAACCGAAATTGGTAAATAAATTCCGATAAAAGGGTGTGCAGGAGCTATAGAGTTGCTTCAGTTATTTGTTGCCTATAGAGTTAAGCTTTAGAATTTCCTATCTTGAATAAAGTATTTCTGTTTTTTGTAGGTGCACCTTTAGCTCTGATAGTAGATAACTTGTGAAATTGAAATTAAGTGGAACTTGAATTGCTAATTAATTATATTAATATAAATCGCGCACCTTACATCCACCGCTTTCTTTAACAGTTTCAAGTTCTCTCTACTCTCAGCCACAGGCCTTAACTCTAAATAACACAGACATCTTTAACAGTCCAAGCTATGTTTGCAGCATCTCTTTCAATCCTCGCAGCCCTCACTGGGGTTGTGCATTCCAGCCTTACCAACCATGGCGCGACTGTGGCTGTCAATGGGGTCTATTACTTTGTGCATCCCGAGCCCGTACGGTTTCCCCCGTTGCCTTCCTGTCTGCGCAATCGCGGAACTGTTGAATTTGTCCCGGTGACAGTTTTCGAGGCAGCAGACAGCCGATTCGATGAGTCTACCCTCAACAAGACCGTTAAAGCTTGGCTTGCCGAGGATGACGTTTTCAACGAAGGCTTCTTACAAGGTGCGTTATTATTACTCTGTTACAATTGGAACTTGGACTCACACGGGTTAAGCACTCTACGTGAAGAAAAACTCGGTTACGAGTCCCAGGTTGTCGACATTCCCATACCAATGTAACGCATCATCGTTGTGGGAGGAAATCGATTACTCCTTCGACGTTCCCAGCGGTCCTTATATCTTGAACCCCTCAACAGGTTCTCTACATGTCCCGTATCGCCTTTATCTCGATCCCCAAGGCGCCTTCACCCAAGGTGTCATACCCCTCTCGAGTGGATCTTTCGCTCCCCTCCCTGCTGCACTTCCTGGGTCCTCGTCCATTACGATTGGTGTCCCCTCGAGGATTTACTACACCCCAAGTGACAAATACCCACTCGCCGGTGTGCGCATCGGTGTAAAGGACATCTACGACGTTTACGGCCTCAAGACTGGAGCTGGAAGCCGCGCCTACTATGATATTTACCCCGAAGCCAATGGCACTGCACCCGCATTACAACACCTCCTAGACGCCGGAGCTGTCTTGGTTGGCAAGATGAAGACTACGCAATTTGCCGCGCCCGAAAATGTCAGGGACGCCATCGACTATCAAGCCCCGTTCAATCCGAGAGGCGACGGGTATCAAGAGGTCGGGTCCTCCTCGTCTGGACCGGGGGCAGGTGTCGCTTCCTACCATTGGCTAGACCTAGCTTTGGGTTCCGACACGGGAGGGTCGATTCGGGTACCAGCCGAAGATAACGGAGTTTTCGGGAATCGCCCGACGCATGGTCTGGTGGCCTTATCGCGGGTTGTACCACTAGGACCCGAGTTTGATACGGCTGGTTTTCTGGTTCGCGATACTGAGATTTGGTCGACTGCTTGCAGGGTCATGTACTCAAATCTCACAACGGATTATACACGATACCCGGAACGAGTTCTTACGTACGGTCTCCCATCGGCGAAGAAAACCGACCTCTCGGACGCGGAGCGTGTCATCGTTCGATTCGTAGATAGGTTAGTCAAGTTTCTTTCGGCCGACGTCGCGACCTTTAATTACACAGAGGATTGGTCTCGTAGCCACCCTGCAGGTACACCTAGCGACTTGCAGGAGTTTGTTGGATCGACATGGGCAGTTATCTCAGCCAAACAGCAAACCCGCCTTGTTCGCGCTCCATTCTTCAAGGACTATGCAGCCGCGCACGACGGACGCGAACCGTTTGTCAACCCCTCCACTAACGGTAGTTGGAGCTGGTCTGACACTTTGCCTCCACTACTCGATGAAGCAATTGCAAATAAGACTGTCTTCAAGCGTTGGTGGGATAAGGTCATTCTCCCCAAAAGCGCCGAAACGTGTTCAGAAAGCCTTATACTCTATACTTTTAAAGATGCTACACCAGCATACAGAAGTGATTATGGTAGTGCTATAGGTTCTGCTGGTTTGGCAGGTGTTCTGCTTGGCCTGAATACAGGCTTCATCTCCCCAATGGCTGGCAATCCGGACTTTTCAATTCCAATTGGCCAGGTCAAGTATAATAGCAGTATCACCAGACACGTGGAGTATTTACCAGTCTCTGTCAGGATTATGGCAGCTGAGGGATGCGATGGCATGTTGCTCGACCTTATTAACGATCTCGTCAAGGCTGGTATTTTGCCGCGAGTCCAGCCTGGAAATAAAACTTTTAGTTAGTTAAGATAGTAGAACTGCTTATGGTATATTATATTACCAGCCCAAGTGCATTGCACCTCATACCTAATCGTATTTAATGCTAAACATGAAAATCCTGATATACAGGGTAAGGAGGTTGCGGAACAGTCCAAGAAGTGGGTCCAGCCACCAATCACGTCCCTCAAAAGTCTCCGCCCCGCCCCGCGGCGTCGGTTCGAGTCCCAGCTTTTCCCCTTGGCAAAAGACCTCGGCAGAGAACCTTGATGGCCGCACCCGTCGCGAAAAAACCAACCAGCAACGCAATCCACGACACGCTACTATATGTATATGATCTGCTCCTGGTCTAGTAGGCATGAACCCTCAAAGTATAAGTGAAAAGAGCCAGCACCGCGCCTGCGACCCCTGCCGTCAGTGCCTCTTTCTCTTCCCCTCTTTGTAATCATCATCAGCTGATGACGTTGACGTGTAGGCAAGCGAAAAGTCCGATGTTCTCGCCACACTCCTTTATGCGAACGATGTTCTCACTTTGCTTTGACGTGCGAGTACTCCCCTATGAGGACTATAGGCCGACCAAGGAGGGGCCAACCGCTGGGGTATAGATCGAATGGCATGGCGGGTACGGGTGCGGCGTCGATGTCGCCGGAGGTTATGGATACTGGGAACTTTGCTGGGATTATGGATCAGTTTCTTGATGACTTGGGGACGCCGCTGCCGTCTTTTGACATGGACTTTTCGACGGATCAGGACAATGCCCGGGGACAGGAGCCGTTGCCGTCGGAATTGTTCAACGGGGCTTCTATGCAGCAGGACCAGAACGGCGTGTACCCAGGGACCACGGAGAAGCCAATGGATGTGACGCCCACGTCTCAGAATACCGAGAACATAACGACGCCTGGACTCTCTTCTCAGAAGTGCTCTTGCATTGAGTTGGTCAATCAGCATTTCTCAGATATCGAGAGCTCACTCGAGACTTTCCAGACCCTTAAGGTCTTGAAGCAGTCTCTCGCGTCAGCAAGAACCATCCTTGAGTGCACAGTCTGCTTCCAATCCATCAAGAGCCCGCGTACATCACGAAACGTTTATCTATTAGGTTCTCTTCTATCCAGCATCGGCTCCTCATACGGCGACTTTTTCTACGTACAGAAGCAACGAACCGCCGAGTCATCCGTATCCGGTACACCAATCCGCCTTGTTGTCGGACAGCAGCCAGATGCTCGGGATATGGTAGAGCTTTCCCTCGAGGGGCCGAGCTACATTGCGTTTCTACAGGCAAGCCTCAAAGGGGAGCTGGATTGTCTCGTGAAATTGGGTGAAGGGTTGGCGACGAGGCAGAGTCAACTTCATACAGAGGGTCATGAGAATTGCGAGACGGGGACGAGTTGTTCAAATACGGAGTCACTGCCGACAACGAAGCATCCGACGGAGGTTTGTCCGAAGGAAGTTGACATGACGACTGCTTGCGCGTGCTTCAGGACTGTTGACCAGGTCAAAGCTGCTATAGCAGAGGCGCAACGGATCATCTCGGCATGATAACTACATATTGACGATTATGACTTATGAATATCCAACAAGCTTTTAGCAATATACCCAATGCTTGTCTCTCTCAATAACTCTCCCTCTTCTGTCAATGACGTAAATGCAGTCACGAGATTATCCTCAACATGTCGCGCAAAATGACTGATTGGAAAAGTCTCCGCGCCTCCTGTTTCACAGTCTAAAACGGTTTAGCGAGGAGAACGCGGCGCGGAAACGGAGCGCGGAGACTTTTAGCGGTGGTGGAGCCATCCGCGGAACACCAAGCAGGTTCAGCATGAGTTGCAACTCACGGTGTTTCGAGTATTTAATTGAAATGAAATTCTCTCCTGTTTTCAACTCTCTATAATCACACCTAGTATTTTATTTCACTACTCCCTTACCAGAATAGACTTTTCACGAAACTATGGGTGCATCTTGTTGCGGGTCCAAGGCTGGGCGTGTTAGTGCTGGCTTGGATAGCCATGGCCATCAGCATACAGGTCATGGAAGCGACTCTCCTACAGTTGTGCACGATGGCTCCCACGACCATGACCATGGTAATACTCATGCTGACGGCGACGGTCATGGCCATGAACATGGAGGATGCTGCGACGATCACTCCGATGCTTCTAGTATCACCTCCCAGGCCTCAACCTGCTGCGGCAGCGAGGAACACTGCAGTGGTAAGGCCTCCTCAGCCTAACCAGAACAACTTCGAACCCTCTCTAAGATTAGTATCTTCCGTAGAGAAATGCATTTATGCCATTGCTGCCCTCGAGTGCAAGAAGGCTTGTGAAGACGATCCAGACCACGAAGGTACCTTACCTCAAAAGCACACTGTCACTGGATAACTAACAGGAGCAGGATCACAGGACCAGCCCCACGAACATGATAATGGCCTTCACCAAGCCGACACAGCCTGCGGTACCCATCTCGAAGCTGCTTTCGACCAGTACAGCAGCTACCTCGAACAGATCCGCTGCATCTGCCGAAGCGCCATCGAACAGGGAATGACGTCCCTCGAAACATGCTGCATGAGCACCCGGGCGACCACAAACAAGAAGCATCTAAGCAGACATGGAAAGAAGAGGGCCGCCCCTGTTATCCCAGCCTTCAAGCCCTCTGGAACAGGAAGTAAGCAGGTCGACGTTGAGAACGCTGCAAGCCTTGAAACAGTTGGCTTCCTCGTCAGTGGTATGGACTGTACTTCATGCGCAGACAAGTTGCTCCGGATCTTTGGTAGTATGACTGGCGTTTCCAATGCTCAAGTCAACTTTGTCATGGGAAAAGGAGAGTTCGACGTTGATGCATGCATCACTAATGCTGAGGAGGTCCTCAGCTTTGTATCTGGAGCAAGTGGCTTCATGCTCAGCAAGATCATAGGCGGAAACTTCTTTCTCGATGTCTTGGCTACGACGGTACAGAGCAAGCAGCTTGTCGACAATCCACCTTTGGGCGTAACGGATGTGCAGTCGCTTGACAAGAAGACAGTACGTCTGTCATATGAGCCGACTACCATTGGAGCCCGAGATCTGTTGGAGTCGGTTAGAGACAAGTGTAATGGCCTGGCTGAACCACGTGGAGACCCTCAACTCGAAAACAGTCGCCGTCGTCTCTGGGATCAACTCACAAAGACCCTCCTCGCTGCAGCCCTCACCATCCCCGTCGCAGTAGTATCGTGGAGTGAGAACCTGGTCGACAAGAAGACCGAGGGGATCGTTTCACTGATCCTCGGTACACTCGTTCAATGCATCGCCATCCCCGAGTTCTACCGCCCTGCTATTTCTGCTGTCTGGTACAGTCGAACTGTCGAGATGGACATGCTTGTCGTCATCAGCATCACCGCTGCTTACGTCTACTCCGTCGTTGCATTTAGTTTCGAAATGGCGGGCAAACCTCTCGACGAGGGTCAATTCTTCGAGACTAGCACCATGCTCATCACGCTCATCCTCGTCGGCCGGTTGATCGCCGCTTTCGCTCGCGTCCAAGCAGTGTCAGCTGTGTCTCTTCGATCTAAGCAGAATAACATTGCTGTGCTCGTCGAGAAGGAAAGTGATCGTGAGATTGACGCTCGTCTTTTGCAATATGGAGATGTCTTCAAGGTTTTACCTCACTCGAGAGTACCAACTGATGGTGTAGTCCTCTCTGGCAAGACAGAGGTCGACGAGTCTATGCTTACCGGGGAGACGCTTCCTATTGTCAAACAGAAGGGTAGTGACTTGATTGCTGGTACTGTCAACGGAGATGGCACCGTCACAGTCCAGTTGACGCGTCTTCCTGGGAAGAACACGGTCACCGACATTGCCCAGCTTGTTGAAGAGGCTGCCAAGTCTAGACCAGAGATTCAAGACCTCGCTAATAAAGTCGCTTCCTGGTTTGTCCCTGCCATGGCTACTGTGGCTATTCTTGTCCTTGTCATCTGGATTGCCTGTGGTATGGAGGTCCTTGACTACGACGCCGGAAAGAGTGTTGGTAATGCCATCACCTACGCAGTAGCCACTCTCGCAGTCGCATGTCCCTGCGCTCTTGGCCTTGCAGTCCCCATGGTACTCGTTGTCGCGGGTGGTATTGCAGCTCGTGGTGGTGTCATCATCAAATCGGCTGATACCACTGAGGGAGCCCGTAAGACTACGGATGTTGTCTTCGACAAGACTGGTACTATCACCGAGGCTGAGCTTGCGGTGACGGAGCAGGTCAATCTGAACGGTGACATGGCAGATAACCTCGCTTTGGCCAAGGCTCTTGTTTCGGGTGGTAAGCATCCTGTCTCGGCCGCTGTTGAGAAGCATCTTGAAGGACAGTCCATCAAGGCCATGCCCGAGGTGTTCAATGTTCAAGTTGTCCCAGGCGCTGGAGTCGAGGCAGATTATCTGGACTCAACCCTCAGAGCCGGAAATGCTCGATGGACTGGCGCTGATAAACTAGACGATGTGTCCCGGCTTCAGCATTGCGGTCTCACTACTCTCGTTGTGACTCGCGATGCTGTTCCTCTTATCGTCTTTGGACTCTCAGCTCAGATCCGCCCCGAAGCAATCCGAGTTATTTCAGAGCTCAAGTCTCGCAACATCAACGTCCATCTTGTCTCTGGAGATCAGATCAAGGCTGTCCAAGCTGTCGCGGCATCTGTTGGTATTCTAGATGAGAATGTTGTTGGTGAGCGTACTCCGCCTGAGAAGAGAGACTACGTCACTTCTTTGATGGGCCAGGGCAAGAGAGTCTTATTTTGCGGCGATGGTACAAACGATGCCATTGCTGTGGCCCAAGCCAACGTTGGCGCTCAAATGGGCGGTGGTTTAACAAGTAGCGACGTTACCCAGGGTGCGGCAGACGTCGTTCTTCTGAACGGTCTTGAAGGTATCCCTTTCCTTCTTGACATCAGCAAAGTCTCGTTCCAGCGCATGTACTTCAACTTTGTCTGGTCTGCTGTCTACAATATTCTGGCGATCACAATGGCTAGCGGGGCTTGGGTTGAGTTTCGGATTCCGCCAAGGTATGCTGGTTTGGGAGAGATGGTCAGCGTGGTACCTGTAATCCTTGCTGCCAACTCCATGTTCTTTGCACGGTACTTTAAGCTGAAGGAATGATTGGATGTGTGAACAGAGGACGCGATCGAGGGCCTACGCGAAGGGACATTTGCCATAGAAATGTGTGGGCTGTAAACATAAAATAGCTCTCTACATGGTCGATTTGCCAACGTACTCGCACCTTAGCCACCTAAAAGTTCTATATTGTCTCCATCATTGAACCAAGTCCAACTGCTGATATCATCATAGTCTTCTGTAGGGATATTCCACAAGGGACACTTTGAATGTGGGTAATTCTGACAAGGAGGATTGATTTGCAGGATGTTGAGGGGACGATCTTAGTTGGCATGGGCTGCGCCGAGGCAACACCGAGGCAAACCGGAGCCCGTTTAGATAGTAGCGCGATTAGATAAGCAAGCCACCATTGGGCCATAGACGTCTATAGATGTTTGGGATTGGTCCGGAGTGTAAATCTTAGCTGCAATTTACCAGCTGTTCCGTCGAGATTGTGGAGTATCGGACCCGAGGTGTTTCGGATCTTGGTGGCGGCGGGTTCGGGAACAGGCCCTCGGGTTGCAGGCTGGCCCCGATACTGACTTTGATCATTTCTACCTATTCCAGGTGTCAGCACTAGAGGGGCTTAATAGCAACTATAAAGAGATGACCTAGTTCTAAAATGTAGTTTGCATGTCATTAGACTACCCCGTCTTTCACAGTTTCTAACTCCACATCTGTTTCAACATGGCAGGACAGCAGCCTCCCCGCATTCATAATGAGATCTACCCATTCCTTCATCCATCAAAATTTAGAAATTCTCTGAAAGGACAGGTTGTTCTCATAACCGGTATGCATCTCGGAAAAGAACTGGCCTCTGTCTAGGACCATGTTGTTTGTTGTCTAACGTTGAGTAGGTGCTCTTGGTACTATTGCCGGCGCTATCGCAGAAAGTTTTGCTACTGCTGGTGCCAGTCTCTTCCTATCCGATATACAGCCATCGCTGCCAGATTCTGCCAAGGACCGTCTTTTGCAGCTTGGTGCTGTTGCAGTGAATTATTCGCGCTGCGACGTAGGCGACCCAAAAGACTGCGAGGAGTTCGTGAAACAAGTAAGACGTGATCACCACTGTGCTACGGAATGTCTGATAACCACTATAAACAGGCGACCTCCATTGCCGGCCAGATTGATGTTCTGGTTAATGGTGCTGGAGTTGTTGGTATCCGCGTGGTAAGTCCTTGGGCATTCACCCAGATACGAGAATTAAGCTAAACTACATGTACAGTTTCATAAGCAGGATCCCGCTCTTTTCCTTCGAGACATGGCAATCAACTTCAACGGCCCACTAGTACTGATGCGTTTGGTCCTACCTAGCTTTATTGAGCGACGACGAGGCTGTGTAATCAATATTGCTTCCAAGGCGGCCACCGTAGATTTCCCTTTCAACATTAGCTATTGCACCAGCAAGGCAGCTTTGGTCAAGTTGACGAGTAACATTCAGGCAGAGGTGGATCAAGTTGTTCCGTCATCTGACATCAACCTATACTCGATCCATCCTGGCGCGGTGCGTTCAGGCATGAAGACAGCAGGTGAGTTGACACCGATTCCAAGCATTAATTCTACACTAGGAACATGCTGATTATTTGTGTGATGTAACTAGATGGCCAGCAGGACCCCGCACTTGCAGAGTTTCCTCAAGTCATGTCCAGCTTCGTAGAGTGGATGAAGAAGTTCACCGGCTCGCCGCACTTGGCTGGCATGGCATGCGTGGCGCTCGCAACGGGCATTGCAAAGGATGCACTGAGGGGCAGATATTATGATGTTGAACAAGACTTGGAAGATGTCATCGCTCAGGCGTCGGCGTTGAAGGCGGATCCACTGCTTCATTCTCTGCATATCAGCATGCTCGGGTCATTCGAGCGAGAGGATGGGGCTATTTCTATGGAGCCGGAAGCAAGTTTTGACTTTCCTGGCTTCTAGAACTCCGTAGAAGAAGGTGTATTTATAAGGACTGGCCTAGAACTATACTTTTGGGTTTGACGAAGGCGCCACCGATTCATCTCTTGATACAGTAGAGGCACAATCCTGGGTTTGGGCCGACGATACTTGATACAGTCTGTCATCTCGCATGATCCTGTATAACTTGTCGGAAGAAACAGTGCTAGGGGACTGGGGCCCGAATATTCGATGTTGCGCGTTGGATAGAGGATTGGCCACCAAGAGAAGAAAGGTTGGAGCAGTTGACCCTCATGATCTCAGAATTCAGTCGTACGATATTAAAGAATGCTTGATCAACTGTGCTACTTGTACACCAATACCGGGGATTTAGGGTTGTTTTGAGATCTGCTGTGTTGATATCATCCAAATCATCAGGATCTCCTCGGCGACGACTTGCAGAGGCAAGCCCTATTTCTTGCTTACCTCTCTGCATGCGAGATCGCAGAAATTCATCTCATAGCTGGATTTCAACTCCTGGGCTTTCGACACGAGGCTGATGTTCTTGCCAATGCATGTTCGAGCGCCGGCCCCAAACTAGGTCCGCATCAGTTGTATATTTAGTAATGCGTTAGTGTAGGAATCTGCGTAGTACTGACCGCAATTAGGTATTTCTCCATTCGTGAAGCCCTCTCAGCGTCCTCCAGCCAGCGCCCCGGACGGTAGGAGTCCACGTCGCCTCCAAATACCTCGGTATTGCGGTGAGCTACCCAGGTGTTTATGCCAACTATTGCCTGTGAGTAATGCTAGTGTCTTTGATGCTTGATCAGCTCGAGACTCAGCGTGTACTCACCCCTTGCGGAAAGTATCTATCGCAAATATTTACGCCTCCTTTTGGCACGACGCGGGCAAGCGGTAACCCAGTGGCAGGATGCATTCTCAGACCTTTCTTGATACACGCTTGTAAATACGGCATGCTCTGGGCCTCTGAAAATGAAATGATATTATTTGGGGATGCCTTTCCCAATCTTTTCTCATCGACTTCCGCTCGCAACTATGACAGATGAGTTAGATCGAGACAGAAGAATGAAGGGAAATAGTTTAGCAGGTTGTAATAGCCAAGTACAGTACTTACCTTTTTATACATCTCAGGATTCTGCATCAAGTAATACATGATCGCAGTCATAGTGATAGAGGTGGTGTCTGAGCCGGCACCAATATTGGCTGCACATGCCATTAGGATGTGATACATGGTGAACTTATTGGGAGCCTGTAGGTGCATGTTGAGAAGCTTGCCCAAGAAATCGCCGTCACCGGCATTATCCCCCGTCGCAGTCTTGATGGCATCAAATCTCTCATCGATCTGGTGCTGGCAAAAATCGAAGATATATTCTATTCCAGGCACACCAAGCAGATATTTGAAGTATGAGACGATCGGGTGCCACTCGCTATAGATGCCGACGTTGGCGTTGTGGATAACGTATATGTTGATAGCCCTGATCAGTCCCATCTGGTCAGAGCCTGAGTCGAGGAAGCCGAATCTCTTGGCAACCTTTAAGCTGTTAGCAATAGGTCAACAATGGAAAACTCTAATGTTCCATGTTACTGTGATCAAGCCAATGGTGTCAAATGCCCAATATTGACACCATTCCTGGAGATTGCTAGTGGTCTTAGTCTGAGCGAATTCCTCGAACCGTGTGATCATGCAGTGAGCGCAGGCTTCGACTTGCTGTTCCATTCGAACTAGCGATGTCATGGAATACAAGCTTGCCACTCTGCGACGAGTCTCCGCATGTCGCTTGATATCTCGATCGGTGAAGATATCATAGCGAGAAGGGTCAGGATGACCACCGGCGTAATACCAAGGCGCCTAATCCAATACATCAATTCTCA